>VUQG01023048.1:0-21256 GCA_015106755.1 Etia nguti
CACTGACACCGGTGAACATCCAGGGAGTGGACATTGAGATAGTGGACTCGTATAGGTACCTGGGTGTTCACCTGAATAATAAACTGGACTGGAGCCACAACACTGATGCTCTTTACAGGAAGGGTCAGAGCAGACTCTACCTGCTGAGACGGCTGAGGTCTTTTGGAGTCCAGGGAGCGCTTCTAAAGACCTTCTATGACTCTGTGGTGGCATCTGTCATTTTTTACAGTGTTGTATGTTGGAGCAGCAGTTTATCGACAGCTGAGAGGAAGAGGTTGGATAAACTCATCAGGAAGGCCAGCTCTGTTCTGGGATGCACCCTGGACCCAGTGCAGGTGGTGGGAGACAGAAGGACTGTGGCCAAAATAACATCTCTGATGGACAGAGTCTCCCACCCCATGCATGTAAATGTTGCTGAACTGCAGAGCTCCTTCAGTGACAGACTGCTGCATCCTCGATGCATGAAGGAGCGTTTCCGCAGGTCCTTCCTCCCTGCAGCTGTCAGACTGTACAATCAGAACTGCTCCCAACAAACATAGAGGTTTACATCAGCGCTGTAACTTGCACTATTTTATCAACCGATTCACACTATAACCAGGGTTTCCCTCTTATCTGTATTTCAGTTTATTTAATTTAATAACTGTACAGTACTCTGTTTCTGGTAACCACTGTCCTTGATGGAAATATGTAAAAAATTGTGTATGTTTCTGTTCTGTGTTCTGTGTACTGTTTGTTTGTATATGTGTCTTTCTTGCTGCTGTTACAACCAAATTTCCCCTGGTGGGACAATTAAAGGATTATTCTAATTCTAATTCTAACTGCTGCGAGGCCAGGCCCATCCTCAATTGAGCCCACCATCAGCTCCTGGGCGGGGGCCAGTGAAGTCTGTGTCTGGCAGGCTGATGCCTTCCGCCCCCTGGCTTGGCTTTCAATCAGAGAACCAAGGTTACAAAGTAACCACAGATTATGGAGACAACTTCAGCAAAAATGAGATTTTGGTTAATAATTTGGGACCCTGTTTTTTTTAAGACCCACTGAGGTCTAAGTGATCATTGATGAAGATCACCTGATGTTCTAGAGAAATTAAAAAAACTTATAAAAATATAAATAGTTTTGGTTTTGTGTCAGTTTTGGATTTTTACTTCTTAATTACTGTTACGGACCTGGGCCTGTGGCCCAGTGTTTTGATTTTGTATTGTTGTTTATTAGTCTGTTTTCCTTTTGGTTCATAGTTTATGACTACTGGTGTTTTGATTTCTGTTCTGTATTTCTTAGCTTGTGTATTCCTTTGCCCCTCATGTCACTCGGGTCCCTGCAACTGTATTCTCACTTGTTCATTCTTATATACAGTCTTGTACATACTATATTTATTTATCATTTATTTATTTATTTAGTATTTTTTTCTTTGTTTAAAATTTATTGTACATATATACTTCTTTCTCTTAAAAGTGCCCTTTTGTTTTGCCCCTCACACTTGTACTGAATGGGTTTGAATACAATTTTTGTTGTTCGAAAGCACAATGACAATAAAGACTCTGATTCTCTTTTGTTTTGCTTTGTTTGTCTGTCTCTTTTCTTTCACTGTTGTTTTACTTTTTTAACATGTTCAAAATGAAGATTCAATTCATGTAGACCTTACAATAACTGATGTATTATTGTAGGGTCTACCTTACAATATAAAGCGCCTTGAGGCGACTGCTGTTGTGATTTGGTGCTATATAAATACAATTCAATTCAATTCAATTCAACTTTAGACAAAAAAAAAGAGTTTTGTCCATAACATTTTGAAATTATGGCAAGTATTGATCGTGTTGATAAGACAGAGGTCTCAGAAACTCATGTATCAAATATGACACAAAGGGCATCATAGGGTTAAATTCCATTTCCGTGAGTTTGCACTTGGGTCCTTTCCTGCCTGCACACAGCTGATTCATGACAGAATGGGGTCTAAAAGACACGCTGATGGTTTGGAGGAAGTCATTTCTGAAGTTAACTCAGAAAGATCAATTGGAGAAAAAGACTCTAAATACATGTGTGTAGTACTGAAAGTAGCTGTAGATAATGTTACATCTGTGGCTGACCAGTAGAATGACAGACAACAGCAAATAAAACTGGTTTCAGAGTTTTCCAAAAACTCAAAAAAAAAAAGGGTGCTTTGAGAATTCTGACAGTTGGAATCCTGACATCAAAACATCCTGATGATTTGTGAGCAGAGCAAGCTGCAGCAAGAACCAGTCATATCTGGGCATGCCTACCACACCCACACTGATGTTCACATCCCAGCCTGAGAACTTCTCTCACTAAGTGACGCCTCTACTTGTCATTTAAATGCAATTTTTCTGCATTTAAATCATTTGTGAATATAACAGTTACACAGATTTGTGTGCATGGACACCCTTATATCTATTTATTATTGTTTCCTGAGTCTGAGGAGTTTAACTTTCACTCTGTGTTGGATATTGTGCGTATCTGTACATAGCAAATAAATCCTGAAATAAAGACAAAAACAAAAACACTCACCTCATTTTAATTATTAAGGCTCAGACACCTTGGAACAAATCGTACTGGATGTGCAGCAGTTTGCAGCAATATGAAATGAACAGAAAGTCAGCAAACAAGTAATGGTGTGTTCAGTGTCACCTCTGACAGGATAATTCATCATAGTGAAGCAAACAGGAACACAACAGGTTTTTCTTTCATCTGTGAGGTCACCAAAGACATGCAGGTAGAAAAATCAACATTTAACCCATTAAGGTCCTGAGGCCCGCAGACACTTCCCGTCTATGTCTGAAGTTTGGGTTCATGCTTTGAAGATCTTTTTTTTTCCTACAACACCTGAATGCAGCACCACAGTCTGCTTGGGTTTCATTTCCTCTTCCTCACCACACAAACATGAATGTGAGAAAGCTGCTTTCAAAGACACAGAGACATGAGGGAAAAATCAGTGTTTAATGAAACAGGAAGCAGCCACGGTGGTCCTGAGCCTGCAGTCAGTGTTCTAACTCAGCATCAGTGTTTTCAGCGATTAATCAGAGGATGCTCACTGCAGCTCCAGGCGCAGCTCGCACACAGCACACAGGTACTCTTCATTGTCCTTGTCACAGTTCAGAGCTTCCTCATAAAACTCAGCAGCCTTCTTCCTGTCGCCCTCAGCTCTGGCCACCAGACCCAGCAAAGCGAACGCCTCGCCATCACCCCGCGTCTTTGTCAGACGTCTGTCAGCGATCTGCTTTAGTCTCTGCAGGAAAAATGGAGGAACAAAGAAAGATGAATGTCTGTGTATTTAAATTATGTGACTACTATATTCAGTGTCTCTCTGTGATCCCTGGACTCTGTGGGTGCAGTTTGACATGAACAGATTTAAAGTGTGAAGCTGGTTTCACATATGTGCTGCAGTCATGACGTTTTCTAGATATAATTTTTCCCTCCATGCTTAAAAACAGCAATGCTCCACTTTCTTCTCGTTCTTCTGCTTCTTTTTCTCAGCTGCCTGAAAAATATTATAAGCTTCCACAAAGCCAGTTTTCCCCAAAATGCATCGCAGTGACTGATGCTCATGCTTTGCCCGAGGGAGGAGTTTCAGGGTGTGTACAGGTGGCTTTTTGACTAACACAAGTTCTTCTGCTGTGCCTGAGATTCTCCTTCTCTTCCAGGTAACTGGTGGGTAGAGCTGATCGAGTTAAAGATGTTTGCACTGTCCAGCAGCCCTCCAGAAGCTCTCAGCCTCTCATCTTCGTCAGGCTAGCTGATGGAGCATCGGGGTTTCTCTGTTTTTATATCCTTAGACTTACTCATACAATCACACAAAAGCAAAACCACACAACAGTGTGGAAGGCAGGCCAAATCTGAGATGGAGATCCCCAACAAGAAGATCCACTTTGTGAAGATGCTCATTAGTTTGTATTGTTGTGGCAAAAATTATGTAAAACCATACGTTACTGCAAAGGTTCCTGATATCCAGGTGGGATCAAAAAGTTCAGAGATGTCCTGAAGATTGGCTCTTCTCTGGAAGCTCCATTCTGACTGTTCAACTGCTGCACGCTCTACGAATTCAGCACAGACCTCAAACACACACTTCTCTTTCCACCTGAGCTGAACTTCATGTGCCAGCACTGAGATCTGCAGCTACGACCAAACAGCTTTCAGCAGGTTTCAGATCTGAAGACGTCTTTTTTACAGCCTTCTTCTCCCGGAGTCGGACGCTCAGCACAGACTCCTACAACACGATGTGTCCGCTGGAGAACATCCAGAAGAAACCATCTGAACTGTGGTGATGTTTCACACTGGCTTTTCGACCTCAGTCTTCAGTCACACCAGGATCTCTCACCGGACTAAACTCTCTGATCCCCCCTCGTAAACAACACTAGACTTAGGACTCGTGACCTTTGCTCACCTTAGCGCACTGCCTCCACTCATGTTTGCTGGGTTGTAACAGCAGACCCTGAAGAGAAAATAAGAATGCACAGAGATAAATCAAACCAACTTATTGAACAATCCAAATGGAAAATAAAAGTGACTCTGTACTTTTGTTCACTTTGATCCTAGTTTGATTTCAAACATCTATGAAGTGGACCTCCAACTGTTCCTGGGTATTAAAGCATACAGCAAAATGAAGTGGGTTTATGAAGTCATGACTTGAGAGTTTATGGCAGCTCCTTTCACCTCTGGTTTCCACCGTGTGGTTCAAACATGGTCCATTTGGACTCACTGTCCACAGCCTGTGAAACGGGCTCATTGGCATCGACTGGTGTTGCACCCCAGCTAACCCTCCCTTCTGACTCTAGTAACGAGCATCATTTCCATGAACCTAGTGTTGTCTTCAACAGGACCTCCCACTCGCTCCTACACAACAGCAATTTGCTTTACATAAGGCACTTCCACATTGGCTTTGCCTTTCAGACGCAGATGATGCGTATTTATTTTATTAGATATGATCTGCTTCATATCACCACTGTTTCCCGCTCTCCCAGATCTTCATCTGCCATTCATCTTGTTGTTCCTTCTGCTCGTCTTATTACTACGGAGAACAGAGCTTTCATTCGCTCTGCTCCTCGGCTCTGGAACTCCACTCATAAGAAATATAGATTCCCTTCCCTTATTTAAGTCACAGCTGAAAACATGCTTTCTTAAACTGGCTTACTCGCTTTAATACAGATTTTACTTGTTGTCAGATCTCGTTTATTGTTTCACTATTTTAATTTATTTTAATCTACTGTTTTATTGATATCTTTTTTCTCTTTGTAAGGTGACCTTGGGTTTTAGAAAGGCGCCCTCAAATAAAATGGATTATTAATATTATTATTTATTACTGTGCTTGTTGATGCATGTGGCCGGGTTTGGTGGAGGCGGATGTTGTGATAAACTTTCATTGCTGTACTTTAAAATAATTAATTCATTAAAATGCATTTCTTATTTTGTTTCAGCTGTGATGTCAGTTTTAAAACGCAGGCAGTGAGCTCATCGATTGGCTTTTCTAACTTGTGTATTTCAGTGTAACAAACACCACAGTTACCTACACTTCGTCTGTAACTTTTCCATAACTTTCTTATGGACACATATGAGTAATAATGACATTTTTCAGATGTTGTTCTAAAATATATTTTAACTTTACGATCTGATCTGATGGTGGCGCCGTGATTACCACTGGTGCAAACTCAGGACCTTTCTGTGTTAGTCTGCATGTTCTCCTCGTGTCTGTGTGGGTTCTCTTCGGCTTCCACCCACAGTCCAAACACATGCAGTCAGTGGGGTTAGGTTACCTGGTGATTCTAAATTACCCAAAGGTGTGAATGGTTGTGTGTCTGTGTTAGCAACCTGTCCAGGGTGTACCCCGCCTCTCACCCTATGGTTGTCATGGTCCTAAGTCTGCTGACTCAGTGGTTTTGGTTTGGATTATTATTATCTTATGTTTCAGGTTAATTCTTAAGATTTTCTTGTTCTTAGGGTTTGGTTTCTGTTTTGTATTTTGAGCGCCTTCTGTTCTGCATCTCTGTGCCTGGCCTGGTCCCACGTCTGTGTTTCCTCCCCATTGCCATGTCTGATGTCTTTGTGTTAAGCTTACGTGTTTTGAGTTTAGTCTGCGTTGCTTCCTGTGTCTCGTTAGCTCTGATTTGTTCCTGCTGTGTTCCCCATCCTCTCGTTGTCCGTCTGTGTATTTAAGCTTTGTGGTTCTCTCTGTCTGTGTCGCGTCGTTAACGTCATCCACACCTTCTCCGTGCTGTGTCTTGTCCTCCATGTTGCGGTGAAGTTCAACTTCCCAGTTCCGCTTTCCTAGTTTATGCTTCCTAGTTTTAGTTTCCTGAGTCTAGTTAGTTTTTAGTTCATGTTTGAGGTTCTTGGTTTGTTTTTGTAGAGTTTACTTCCTACAAAGAGTGTTCCAGCAAATAAAGCTGTGCTTTCAGTTAACTTCCTGTTTCTGAGTCCTGCATTTGGGTCCACATCCTGCCTGCCACACAGCACTAGCCCTGACAATGGTAGCTGGAATTAAGGCTCCAGCCCCCCATGACCCTCATAAGGATAGGCAGAAGAGGATGGGTGGATGGATAAAACTAATACATTTCCTAAAAATGATTTTTTTTTGAGAGATTGGGTCCAAAGGGCCCGCCACCCCCCCCCCCCCCCCAGGCACTTTTAGTATCAGTGACTGATTGATGTTCATGATTTGAAATTTAAATGAATGGAACATTAACAGGCCAACGCTATAGTTCAGTGGAGTGTTCGAAGAGTGCTCTCCTCTCCAATAAACCAGCTACACATCACCAAGAGTCTGGGAAACTACACCGAACTCACCTTAGTGTAGTGAGCGATGGATTCAGCCTCGTTTCTTTTGTTAAAGTAGAGAAAGTCACCGTAGCGCTGATGGACAGTCTGAAAAAGGCTTTTCTCTAACTCTGCTAACTTCAAGCACTGCTGGAAAATCTCCTCAGCCCTAAGGAACCAAAGACGACGATGATGATGAATTTACACCCAAAAAAGAAAGAGAGACTGTACTGCAGCTTTGTACAGACCAGTACCTGCTCAAATCCCTTTGCTCTGCATACAGCAGTGCCAGATCAGTCAATGCCAGGACAAAGGACGGCCTTATCTTCACAGCAACTTTAAGGTGATGAATACAACGACGCCTCCAGTACCGCACTGCTCCTGTGGGGCAGGAAATTGCAGTTTAGATTTGAGTTGTGTTTATTAAACTGGATTTGAGACATGCACTTTGTTTCTGTACTTTGGTCGCTGTTAGGCTTGCGGCTCTGCTCTGCAATTTTCTTTATCTTGTAGCACAGAGCCAGCTGGTGGTGGATGAAAGGTGATTGATCGGCCCGCTTCAGTGCTCGCTCCAACATATCAATAGAATCATCCAGTCGATTCTGAAACACATTGAAAGGTAACTGTGCATAAACCAGCCAGACACACAAAAAAAGAAGCACAGGTGAAACTCACAGGATCACTGCACCATCTAAAGGCTACCACAGCCTTCTCGAGTTGGCTCAAAGGAGAAAATTCAGTGAATTAAGCCTACAGACACAGGATAACCTCTCAGTCCAGTCACATCAAAGAAGAATATGGTAAAATGAAACTTTAGAGGGGCATGAGTTATTTATATCGTGAACAGATGTTTGAGGTGTCCAGTCTTCTTGGAGAAAAGAATCGAGTCCTGCCGATGGCTTCTCCTGGGACAACATAAGTCAGCTGAGACACTGAACAGACAGAAGAACCCAAAGGGAAACAGTGTTGTTAAACCACATCTGTAGGTTAAAGCAAAGACCCGTTATTACCTTTGTTGACACTTTTGGTGATGATTGACTTCACAAAGACCCAGTTCAATTTAAAGTAAGGTATGCATGTTAGGCAAAACCCCTCTCTAGAAGCCACAGTATTTAACACCACAGGAAGCTCTGCTGGGCCCACAGAGCAGACCAGGCTGACAGCCGTCAGTGCTGAAGTAGCTATTTCAGTTTTTAGACAGGAAGCAAGCAAGCCACAGATGAATGCCACGAATCAGACATCCCACAGACATCGACTCTGAGAAGGACTAAAAGGAGTTATGACCCAGTGAGTCTGACTTCAGCTGCAGATAAAAGCCCAATCCTGAACCAAACCAGCCAGCCCTCTCTTGGGGAAACAGATTTAGAGAACATGTGGAGGTACTCTAAAAACCCACAGGCAAGATGGCGGGGTGCACAGACGCAGCGGCTTACAGCAGCTCTCCCTATTTGTGCCTTTTTGTATGTCTAGTGTGCTTATCGTACATTTTACGGGCATCTATCTACACAACTGGACGTTACAGTCATCTGGAGATATTGGACATCGGTTTCCAAACAAAGATGACCATCTCCAGCGACTTTCATTGCACACACAACATTCCGGACTGGATAGCAAGACCAGCGGGATCTCCGTGGATTGTTGTCGGATCGAACAGGCGACGCAGATGGCGAAGACAGAGGAAGCAAAAGCGAGGCTGCAGGGCTGGACTACTGGCTAGGCTGAGGAAGCAGCCACTCAGATCTCTGCTGCTGAGCCTTTACCTTACAAATACCAGATCCATGGTACACAAGACGGACGATCTGGATATACAGCTGGCTGGAAATCGTTATGTTCGGGACTGCTGCATGCCTATCATCACAGAGACATGGCTACGTACATAAATCCCAGATTCCGCGGTGCAGCTAGCAGGCCGCATGCTACACAGATGGCACAGGAACGGTGACTCCGGGAAGAACAGAGGAGGGGGGCTCTGCATCTACGTGCACGAAGGTTGGTGTAACAACAGAACTGTTGTAGACATACACTGCTCTCCTGACCTGGAGTTCATGACAGTGAGCTGCAGACCCTTTTTCTTGCCTAGAGAGCTAAGTGCTGTAATAATCACGGCAGTCTATATAGCACCGGACGCTAATGTAAACACAGCTCTCTCTCTGCTGCTAAATGCCATCACTTCTCACCAGCGTGCCCACCCTAATGGCATCCACATCATAGCGGGGGACTTTAATAAGGCAAATCTCAAGACTGTTTTACCAAAATTTTACCAGCATGTAAAATGCCCAACAACAGGGATAAACACTCTGGATCATGTGTATTTCAACATCAAGCACGCTTACAGAGCCGTACCCCTCCCCCACCCTGGGCTGTTCAGACCACCTCTCTCTGCTCCTCACCCCAGCATACACCTGCCTTAGCTGGCAAACAAAGCCCATAAAGAGGACCATCACCACCTGGCCTGAGGACGCCCTCCCCCGACTGCAGGACTGCTTCAAACACACAGAGTGGGATGCCTTCTACAATGAAGATCTGGCAACATTCACAGATACGGTACTGTCCTACATCAAATACTGCACTGGGAACGTCACTGTGGAAAAGCGCATCCGGGTGTTCTCGAACCAGAAACCCTGGACGACGAGCCAGGTCCGTACGCTCCTCCGGGCCCCTGATACAGCCTTCAGGTCAGGTGACAGAGCATTGTACAGCACCGCTCGTGCCAACCTGAGGAGGGGCATCAGGACCGCCAAAGCAGAATACAAGAGGACAGAATACAAGAGGAGAATAGAGGAACATGTTTTCTTTTTTTGGTATTCTGCTGGTGTTTTTCTCGTTTTATTTTTAACAAGGTTTTTCCTGACTTTGGCTTCTCTGCAGTGTGTATGGACAAGCTGCGATGCACACGCTGTCTGATTTGATGCTTGTACGAACTTCCATAAATAATGTTGAAGTCGAGCAGCAACAACAAATCTGACAAGTTCTAAAAGTCATTTGTTAGTTTTAGTTTTTTGAAAGTCTGCTTTTGTTCATTTTAGTTAACAGGAGTGTTTTTGTTTCACGTTTAGTTGTAGTTGACTCTAATACCCTCAGACAGACACCCCCAGGAGTCTATCTTCTTCATAATCGCTGCTTTCAGGTTTTGTGAAGCTAAAATTTCCGAGCTGTGTTTGAAGTCGTCTCTTTACAGGAAAAGAACCCAGCAGTACCCCGGTTTCCTGTGAGTTAAAGCTCAAACCTCACACCTGCACCGTAATTTCACCAGAAAGCTCCGAGTCCTTTGGACAGAAGCCCCGCCGCATGAAGCAGGCACGAAGGAAGGAGTTTTAATTTCCATCCACACCATGAATTATGTTCGGCTCCTGCGAGGCACGATTGTGAAATGCAAATAGAAGCTGCAGAAAATGACGTAATAAAGAGCGAGAAAGCAGCGGAGGTTTCCTGTGTTCTCGTCGTATCTCCTGAAATGACCTTTAATAAAAAGCTCCACCACAGCCATTTATGAAACTTTCAGGTCAAAGTGACTAAAACTTGTATCTCAGGGCAGAAGGAAGAAGGATTTACAGAAGGCCACAAAATGCTCTCAGTTTATCTGAAGCTGGAGGACTGACGAGTCTGTATACAAATGAAGTGCCGTCTGTACTGCTGCATAAACAGGTACAGCCAGTGTTTCACATTTTCTTTTTACCTCTTTTTAAAAAAATTATAACGACATATTTACTAATTTATTTAGACTCAATTTGAGTCACACACAGAAAAG
Source organism: Etia nguti (assembly GCA_015106755.1). Taxonomy (NCBI): domain Eukaryota; kingdom Metazoa; phylum Chordata; class Actinopteri; order Cichliformes; family Cichlidae; genus Etia; species Etia nguti. The sequence continues at coordinate 10,508 of VUQG01023048.1, forward strand.
CGTGTGGATTCATAACGGCGTGCAGGGAACAGATGAATGGCTGCTGCTGTCCTCCTGCGTTTGCAGCAGCAGTCATCATCGTGCCCAAACGAGCGGAAGTGAGCTAAATGGATTTAAGCCGTTTGTTCCTCTGAGGGAAATGAAATTCAGGCAGCTGCAGAGAAAACATCTGTATTTATTCCTGCATTTCTTACCTTTCTACAGTCAGACAAATTGCTCTACTTGATTTTATTCTGAAGGCTTTTGCGACCTGTGACCTGTGGTGGTGCAATCAGGGAACAATTCCCACAAATCCTACAACACACGCTGAAACGGAGAGGCCGTGTCCTGTAAGTAAGGTTTATACAGCACGTTTCAAAGAGGAAATGCACAAACTGCTTTACAATCCTGAGCAAGACACGACTATTAAAACAGTATAAACAGCTGTGAGCTGGTCCCACTGGGAGTGGGCTGAAGCTGAACCGGGACTGGACTGGGATAATACGATATCATGAGGCCTGGAACGGTTAGAGTGAAACAAAGAACAGCAAACTTGCTCGATGATTGTATTGAATTTGATCACATTTGGAGGACTGAACAGAGTTACAGCAGCAGAGCTTGGCTGGATTCTGGATGAAAGGAGGAAATGAGATTTTCTCTGTACCATAAACAGACACATTTGTGTCACTTTATCAAAGTTCATATTCATCGCCAACTGGAACCCATTCTGTCACACATCGATAGCACACTGACTCTGGTTATTTTATGTCGTGATCCGCAGTCTGGTGACTCCGTGCTTGTGTTTTTTGATTATTTCATATGCTTTGATTTGGTGGTTCCTCATGGTTTAGTCTGCTCCCTAAGTTCTTTAGTATTTCCTGATTTTCCTGTGTTACCTGTAGTTTTCCTGGTTTCTATGTTCGTGTATGTCTACTCTGTGCCTTTCCCGTGTCCCACGCTTCATGTCTCCATGTTCGCTCTCTTTCCCCTCTGTCGTGCCTCCTTGTCAAGTCTGCGTCTCTGTGCTTGTCTTGTGTTTCCTGTTTTACTTTGATAGTCTCGTGTCCTGTGTGCAGTGTGTTCAGTTTTGCTTCCCCTGTGTCTCCTTACGTCAGATTAGTTCCAGCTGTGTTTCCCTCCTGTCTCCCATTCCCTCGTTACTCCCTGGTGTATTTGAGCCCTGTGTTTTCCTCTGTCCATCGTCTCGTTGTTAACCCTCATGTACCCACTCTGTGCAGTGTGTAATTCTGCTACGCTCCTGGGTTTTCCTAGTTCTCCGTTCCCAGTCTAGTTCCTTAGTTTGCTTGTTTCCTACCATGACATTTTATCTCTGTGTCGCACCAAAGCAACGGACCGCAACTGGCTGCAGACTTGGTCCCCGACTTCAAAGCTACATCACCAGTTCATTTCAATAAGGAGAAATCATTTGGAAGAAGCGAACATGATTTATTAAATAAAAACTGAATGCTTCATTTGCTTCGTTTGTCGTAAATAATGATTATGAACTAATACAGTGAAATAAAATAAGGTCATTCTTAAACAGCTCATGTAAAACCTTTGTTAATCCCCTTAAAGCTGCACTTCTGAACTGAGTCACTGTGGTGGTGAACACAAGCAAAAATACAAGAGCTCCACTGTACTTTTCAGCATCAATCTGAGACAGGACGCTTCTAATTTTAGAGATTTTACTCAAAAGTAAGAAAGCAGCCGTGCATGTTTGTTTTATGTGCACGTTGAAGGACGTATGCTGATAAAAATAAAAACTCCCAGGCTCCTCATAACTTCCTCATGTTGAGTTTTTTTAGAAGCGAGGCTCTCTTCCAGCGTTAGGATGCAGACTGTAGCGGCACTGTGCGATTTCTTCACTGCACTGATGTCTTTTAAAAGCCGGCTGCTGCTGATATGCATAAGCCTCTTGATGCAGCGTATATCAGTTATTCTGTCACTTCCACTCATACAGAACAACAGAATTCACAAAGCCTTTCTTAATAACCTCCCGTGTTATTTATTGTCACTTCTAAGTCCCAGAAATACAGATTACTGTACAGTGCACGTTCACAATAAACAAATTACCTTTGATATCCAGTATATGAATACAGAACAGTCAGCACTCTTGCCTTTCTTAAGAGCGCTGCTTAGTCAGCATTGTTTTGTAATGGCTCTTGGGATTATCTGTAGAAGAACCTGAAACTTGCTGTAAGGATGGTTTAAATTCGACCTTTTATTGCACACGGACTCATGCTGTGCGCATCAATATGAGAATAGAACTCAAGGAAGTGTGACCTTTTCTGTAAAGGACTTTATGTGGTCAGTGACAGCAACCACAGCAGCTGACCTGGAAACAGCAGAATCTGAAACGTTTCGTCTTCATTGCACATGTCGGAACACGTAAATCTGCAAACTTATTCCCAGGATTATTCCCAGGTTTACATGGAAATATCACTTTGATGGGAACTTTCTGCTCCTACTTTAATATCCAGAATAAAACAGATTTTTCTCTGCATTTTTAGAGGTCTCTGTAGCTGACAGGTGGATGCTGACACAGGTGGCTGTAGCTGCTACCTGTCTGCTAGCTTCACCTGAACTGGACCTTTGGACTGGGTTTGCGCTCTTGGAGCCATTTTGGGCATTTTGAATGACATCATCAGATAAGTGATATGGGGCAGATAATTGATCAGTCTAAGCTCCAGTTTTAGTGATTTTATCTGCATGCTCTAATAAGCAGAAGTCTGTGTTTGTGTGTTTCACCGTCAAAGTATATGGATGCTAACCAGGCTAGCTGGTGTTGGCTAACAACCACAAATGTGGTCGCTTCTGGCAGCAAAACCCAATATGGGGCAGCCAGAATGTTAAATCTATAGGTGATATCATCTTATATAGCTTTACTGTAAAGCTTATGGAACAACAAAAAATATGAAATGCATAAAAATACCTTCAGAGTGCATGCTAACGCTGAGCACAGATTAAACACAGGTTAGGAATTAGGATGCTGTTTTAATACCATGAATCCACTGCTGAAGGAGAAAGTGTAAAACTTGAAAAATGATCTTTTTATCCACCGTCTGGTGATTGGTTCCAAATATTTCCTCATTTCAGAAAAGCAGGACTGGAAATAAGGGACACTGGGAGGTTTTCCCGGCTGGTAGCTATTTATGCTAATATCTTTATGCAAAAATGTACATCTAAAACAGCAGAGAGTAAGAGCTGTACTTTGAAGACTGTCCCAGTCAGTCGGAATGTGTGGGTTAAGAAGCGTCTTATTTTTCCAGTTATTGAGTTTGTGATGTTGTTCCAGTCAATATCAGGAACGCACTTTATCTAAATTTAAAAAGGAAGAAAAAAAATCAGTGTCTGTTCAGTTTAACTTCACTAATATGAAGATTAGCTGCCCAAAACCCCAGGATCAAAACACCAGACCTCCCAACAGCCAGGAAAACATCGACATCTGCCAGACCTCCCCTGGAGTTTATCCTCATGATAAACGCTGCTTTCAGGCTGCGGGAAGTTCAAAGCTGTGTTTGAAATAGCTCTCTATACGAGGGAGCGGCACCAACAGAGCCCTCCATTTACACGGGACATATTTCCACCAAGGGCCGAGCCCAAACACTGCTTACGATCTCCCTTCAGCGGGCGAAAGGTCAAACCTCGCGCCATTTCCTTTCCAATATGACATCTAACAGAATTATTACATGCGAGGAGCACAGGCCACGAGAGTGATGTCAAAAAGATCAAACGGGGGCTGCAAAACCTGAGATGTCCTTTTACTGAAACGCTATCTCATGATCTACCTGGGGCCACATTCTCAAACTTTCTGCAAATACTCTTAAACTTAACCTAAAAAAAACTCAGGGAAGTAGTCCCAGTTTGAGTCTGTAAGCTCAAAGCAATGGACTGAGATAAAAGTTTAATGCCACTGAGAGAGAGCGGTCGGTGGAAAGTGTCGAGAAAGCTCTTACGGACAGCGAGGGTGACAGACTCTCTGATAAATAGAGTACATGCATTCTGTGCTGCTGACTTCAATTATCCACTTTTATTAACTGGACAGAGAAAATATCGGTTGATTTGATGACTAAGAAGCTATTTGGGTTCAAGCATCAGCGGCGCCGCGGCCCCGATGCTTCTTACAGATCTGCACTGAGGAGGACTAATGAGGAGCTAAAGGAGGCGATAGGGGATGGTCTTCTCGGGGCATGCTGTGGTGCAGCTTTTTTCACTGCAAAATAAAAGTCTATTGGCTTGATTTTTTTTTCAAAATTTTAGGAGAAACTTGGTCGACTAGCTTTAAAACTTTGGAGAAAACAACATCAAAGAGAGGTAAAATCTATCCAGGGCTGTGCGGAGCAAATAAAAGACCAACAAATAAAAAAAGGCATCGATTCAGTCGGTGAAATTAAGTTTACCTGCTGAATTTTAACAGCCTGTATGAGCAATGTAATTACACTCAGTCAGCAGCAGAAGTCGAATGCAAAAGCCGCCGGGCCCGTCATCGGCGGGGTCACTGTGGAACCGAATGTCTGTTCTTCTTACAGAGCTGGATCTCGTCCAGAGGCAGATGGACTGATTGTTGGACTGAGTTAGGAGCATGAAGGTGAGGATCAGTGCCGACACGCGTGCACGTCCCATCGGCTGCAAATGAGCCATCTCATGCGTGCCTTTATCTTTCTGTACCATCAAGGCTCCATGTATTTACAGAATAGACAGTTTATAATACACAGCCAGGCTGCAGGATCTGCAGATCTGTGAGTTCACACTGTGCAGTGATGGTTTCTGTGTGACTTCAGTCTCTCACATCACTGGGGAGGAGTTTTGGTCCAGTCTTCTTTGCAGTTTATTCAGGTTTGCAGCATTGCACAGCTCATGCACAGCTCTCTGAGCTCTGCAGCAGCTCCATTCTTTTCTTCTTCAGTCGTTGTGTTGCAGATCTGCTGCTGTGCTTGGACCATCATCCTGCTGATGACCCAGTTTGGTCCAAGCTTCAGCTGTGGGACACAGTGACACACTGACTCTAGAATACTTTGGTGTACAAACGAGTTCATGGTCCACTCAGATCTTTGTTTGATTGGTCTTCTGCTTAATTCAGATGCGGCTTTGCAAACCTAAACTGTGTCGTTGTGTTCTTTTTAGAGAGCAGAGGCTTTCTCCTGGAAACCCTTCATATAAGCCATTCAGTCTTTTTCCAATCAGACGTCATTAACTTTTCAATGCTCACTGAGGCGTGCAGAGTCTCAGATAGGGCTTTTGGGTTCTTTGCAGTACCTCTGAATATTTCATGGTCTGTGGTGGAAACAGTGGTTAGGCTTGAATTCAGGCCTGTCTGTGTGGAGTTCAGATCTTCCCTCCACGTCAAAAGGAGCCAGTCGAGGTGTTAGGGGCATCTGAGGCTGCGCCCAGACAAGGCAGCTCCTTTTGGCTCTTTAAACCTGTGGCCTCATTGTTTTGGTCACTACACACAGCTCGTGTGGGCGGGAATGTAGATGAACCTGCAACCGCTCTGTCTTTACCACAACGTCCACATCAGAGCAGCCGGCACACCGATCGGTCCGTGAATCTCCTGCTCCGTCCTTCTCTCCCTCGGATACTCGAGCCTCTCCCCACGCCACCCTTTTCCACCTGAGAACCGTGACCTCAAACTTGGAGGTGCTAATTCTCATCACTGCCACTTCCCACTGCTGCAAACCAGCCCAGTGCGAGCTCTCAGCCACCGCTGATGAAGCACATAATCAGAGAAATTTTACTCCTTTATGGCATTTTTGGACTCTGTTTCCACTTCTGCCTGCAGTGATGTTCTTTCCATCGACACACTCGGCTTCATGTTTCAGGTTTTTTCAGCTTTGTCCTTCTTTTAATGAGAAAAAAATCTTCTTTGTTTTACTGAGCAGTGTTGGGCTAGTTACTTTGAAAAAGTAATTAGTTTTAGTTACTAGTTACTTCTTCAAAAAAAGTAACTGAGTTACAATTTTATAAAAGTAACTAATTACTAGGAAAAGTAACTATTGTGTTACTTTAAAAAAAAGTTTAACCCTCTGGGGTCCAGGGTATAATTGGCCGTTGTTTGGTATCATTCTTTTCAGCACAACCTCAAATATCTTAAATTGGAGTTATTTTTTCATTGTGATGTACTCCTTTAACACAATTGATCTAAAATCAGACAAAAACAAAATATCAGAGTAGAAAAAAGTTATATTTTTTACTGTAACAAACACAAACATGTTTAACGAATCGTTTTCATAACTTCAACTGCAAATATAAATTGTCAATTTAAAACCCTATGCACAAGTTTTGCAAACAATAAAGTTATGTACAACAATTTACCTAAAAATGCAGCCAATGCGTTTTTTAAAATAACCATTTCAAACTATTTACAGAACAATCAGGTGTTCTGCATCAAATAAGATGCCACACAAATTATTTGTGCCACTCCAAAAAATAATTTCTGTCCACTGTAAGATAAAGGAGAACATCACAGCCTGATACCTGCAGGCCTGACAGCAGGAGGTGTATCACTGCTCCTGTTTCCCACCTGGAGGCAGCGTTTACACTGTAATCTGCCTTTGGTGGCTTTTTGGCATCTGTGACATTCAGCAGTCGCATCATTGTTCTGACACACACAACAAAACCATCCACTACACAACACACTAACTACACACTCCAAACACGCTAATCATCACAAATCTCTCACATCTCAAAACTCTCTCTCTCTACATTCTGCCACCAATAGGAAAGGGGTGTTTTTGTTTTGGTTTTTCTTTGGTCGTAAGCAGAGAGTGCTTGCTAGCGCTGTCCTTAGACAGTAAACGTGACAATAGTATTCTGGCGTAGCATCTTGCTGCTATGTCATCTTAAATTGGTCACGTGATTGGTTTTACATGAATACTTTATTCTTCCTCAGCCAATCAGCAGTACTTGTGCGATTGTTTCGCGCCCCTAGCTCCCGGTAAGCTGAAGACAGCTTCAACTGTCTGTGTGTTAAAAAATCGTAACGCGTCCACACTGCATTTTCTTGTTAGTAACAGTAACGGCGTTGCAACAATAGAAATAGTAATTAGTTCGATTACTCGTTACTGAAAATAGTAACGGCCTTACTTTTAACACTGTTATTCCCATCACTGTTACTGAGTAACATATCAAAACATTTCCAATGCAAATAAAAGCACATTTTTTGCACATTCAGCATTTAAATTTGGTATTTCTCCTTTCTGAAACCCTTTCTTTCTCCTCCTCGTGGCATTTTCCATGAAGGGAACAAAACCTGCTTGAGAAGTCTGTGACACCGACGTGTCTGCAGCAGATACCCCCTCAGTGCAGCCTGCATTTTCTTCAGTGTGGTTTTTCTGTTTGAGTGAGAGTGGAAACGGCTGCCTGAGACACATCCTCTCCTCTTCATTTAACCACATTCCTGATCGTAATTATGTCTTTTTCAGTTCTCGGCTTTGCAGTTTGATTTATGAGGTTCAGCTTAAATGAATCACAGCTAATTAAAACGCCAGGATTCACACTAAATGGGGCGGGCTGCATGTACTCAGGTACCTCACACAAACATGATTTTACATGTCAAAAGGAATAACATAAATATTTCTCTCTTAAACAGTAAATAAATAAATAAATAAACATCAGGCTGATTCACTAACTAATGCCTGTTTATTCTAAACACCGTCCAACGTCGTTAGTGACTAAATGCTTAAAAGCTGAGGGCAGCTTGCATCAATAATAGCCCCACACACACTATAAGGCTGTACATGTGACTCTGAGTCAGAACAGCATCAGCCCTGCAAACACACATCAGTGCTAACCAGTCTGAGCAGTGCTGAATGTGTTTACTGTCTGCGCTCTCCGTGGAATAATCACAAGTTTCTCTGCTAGTCTGTGATAATCCACACGGATTAAAATGTTGACCTGATCAAGGTGTTAGATAACGTCAGAGTTTTACTGCATGAATGTTATTTCTCTCTCTTTGTGCTTTCATGTTTAATAAAACAGCAGCAGCATATCTGCATATTTATCTTCCAGCTCTGCGCCTCCATGTGTTCTTATCTCTGAGCTCTAAACTGTAGAGAGGAGGAGGAATCATCGCGCAGCGCTGTAGAAGAGCAAACATACAAGAACAGAGCAGAACAAAGACCACGAGCACAGCAGACACGTTTCAGCTGATTACTGAAAAAAACAACGTGCCAAACTGCAAATGGCTCATTTTCTCATTTAAAATCAGAACCGGAAACAACGACGGTGTCATCAGAACACATTCAGTGTTTGTCACGACACTCAGTCTGTGACCAAGTGTTTGTGTTTGTTAATTAATTTATATTCCTTGATTATTGTTACTCGTGGTTTCGATTCTCGTTATCGTTTTCTGCCTAGTTTGCATTCTTAGTTCTCGTCCTTAGGCTTCTGTTCGCTCTGTCTTCCCTCTCAGCCGTGTCTCCTTGTCAAGTTTGGGTCTTTGTGCCTGTCTTGTATTTCCTGTTCTACTTTGACAGTCTCATGTCCTGTGTTCATTGTTTTCAGTTTTGCTTCCTCCTGTCTCGTCACATCAGATTCGGTTCAGCTGTGTCTCCAGGTCCCAGGTTTCTTCAGGTCTCAGGTTCTGTATTGTTTTTGTATCTTGTCTTCCTATGTTTAGCTTTCTGTTAGTTTAGCTCAGTTTCCCCTTCGCTTGTTGTTTTGTAGAGTTTTAAAAAATTAAGGCTCACCTTTTGTTAAACTTCCATCTCCATTTGGGTCCGCACTCTCTCTTCTCCATGTCGTCTGCAAACGTGACAGTGCTGATGACAAAGTTCACAGAACATTTCTTTAACACTATAGTCACACCAGGAGATCTCGGGATGACCCAAATGTGTAATGAACTTCCAATGTTGTTTTTGAAATGGACACTTTGAAGACGGGGACCGAGTCTGCAACCACTCGCAGTTAGCTCCCGTCTTCAAAGGGACTTTGGTACGTTGAGATGGCGATAAATGTCACGATATTCTGTGAGACAGATTTAGGACCCGATATGCAGACGGTAAACTCAAAGAGACAAAACGCTCCATTGCTCGAACAGAGAAAACACGAAAAGAAGCTGGGCTGGGACCAGAAGTGCAAAACTTGGAGACTAAAGGAAATGAGGAAAACTGAGGGCTTAAATACACACCTGAGGTAAATAGGGAGAGACACAGGTGAACAGAATCTGACTAATGAGGAGACAGAACACGGGAACAGAAACATAGACCTGACGCAAAGACAGAAAAGGACTGGCTTCACACAGGAGACGCTCGGGACGAAACACAGAGACGATAATAATAAAATAATGTTGAATTAAAATGTAAATCAATAATTCATAAACACAAAAATAAGTCATGAACCCACAAAACTCAGAACTCTGGTTCCAAAACCAAGCGAATTATGACGGTAAGACCGAATCAGTCAGGCTGGATTTATTTATGATAAAATGACAAAGGTCACAAACCTGCACAGACATTCACATGAACTACTTTCATTCACAGTCCAGCCAGAACCTGCCAGATCTGCAACAGAAATTCGTCCACAAACAGTGACGTAGTTACTGCTGCGCCATTTTTATAAGGGAATATAACCAAGTCCAACCAGCTGAGTCGAGTCCCAGGTAGCAGACAAGTTTGACCGCAAACTCGTCAGATTGATTGCAACATGCTGGCAGTATGTTTGCATTCATAAATCAGAGGGCAGACATTTGCAAAACCTTTAATCTCTCCTCAAAAACACCTCAACTAAGGGCCAGGTAGCGCTCAGAGGTGTGGTTAGCTCTCCAATGTTTCTATCTGAACACAAATACAAGAAGCTCCACTTTGGGCAGAAATTCCTTCCCATCCTTCATCCCAGCTTCTTGCACTCGGCTATGAACCGCCGCAGTGCAAGAATCTCGTCATCTGCAAACAGCCAAGGTGACCGTCCAGCCTTTGGCTGCACCTACAAACTCTGTCCACAAATTATGAACAGAATGAGCAAAGATTGGACCTGGTGGGTTGAACACCCAGAGCAAATGTGTCTGACTGAACAGCCTGCAACAACACACCAGATATCCCATGATTCTAAAGGACACATGGGTGGTTGAGAAAACTGCCACACAGCTTTGAATATCTTTGAGAGGACGTGTTCCACAGTCAGGACACAGTCAGGGTGAGGAGGTCCTGATGCAAAAACTTTGCTCACACAAACAAAGAAAATGTCAGAGTGCTTTAGTTTTAAGGAGAGAGCCCAGTTACTGGAGCGATCCTGTGCAGCGCTGTCAGAAAGCTCTTCTTCATGAGCGCGGCTCTTCGAGGCAGCCGTGCAGGAACTGCTCCATGATTAGGAATCACGTCGTGCAGTAATACACGTGCAGCACTCGCACACTTAAAAGACTCTGCTCACCCCTCTGGAATCTGTGTTTGGCACATTTTTGCACAGAAACAGAATTTAGTTAGTGTTTGACACCAGCGCCAACCCCTCCCTGCTGCGTCTCCACCTACCACAGAAAACTCCCACCGGCCTCCTGTCTGTCTCCGCTTTGTTATTTTGGGTCACAGTGCACATTAAGCACAGCAGGACTCTGTTCACATGCTGCGCTGCAGAGAAAGACCCAGCGGGTCGGGGAGGTTTGGTGCTCAGTGATTACACAAGCTGTGACATCAGCCGGATTCATCCATTCGCACGCCTCGAGGGGTTTGATCAGCGCTTGGGGAGAGCACAAAAAGACGGAGAACAACTCATTAGCACTTTATTATTCAGTCGTAGTATTTATTTAGACAATTGTTACCTACCCAGCTTATATCCTGT
>VUQG01023049.1:5559-15833 GCA_015106755.1 Etia nguti
AAAATTTAGATTTTATTCTCAGCAGAACACAGAAAACATATAGAATGCTTAAAGTGAGGATGTCTGTTTGTCCAGCACATCCCACAGATAACTGGATTGAGTCAACACCTCAAACTCATTGTTGTGCTCCTCAAGCCATTCCTGAAGCATTTTTACTTTGTGACTGGGTGGACTGTCCTGCTGAAAGAGGCCACAGCCATCAGGGATTACAGTTTAATTGAAAGGGTGTACATATTCTGCAACAATGCTTGGGTAGGGTTAGGTACGTGTCACAGTAACACTCACATGGATAGCAGGACCCAAGATTTCCCAGCAGAACAGTGCCTAATGCATCACACTGCCTCTGCTGGCTGGCCTTCTTCCCATATTGCATCCTAGTGCCAGGTGTTCCCCCAGTAATGATGTACACACACACCAGCCATCCATGTGATGTAAAAGAAAACATGTTTAACCACACCAGGCCGCCTTCATCCATTGCTCTGTGATCCAGTTCTGATGCTCATGCACCCATTGTTGATGCTTTCAGGGGTGGACAGAGGTCAGCATGGGAACTCTGACTTTTCTGTGGTTATGCGGGCCCATACACAACAAACTGTAATGCATTGTGTATTCTGACACCTTTCTATCAGAACCAGCATTAACTGCACAGTATCTGATTCTAGGACTGCAGTCTTCTTGACAGAGACCTCTGATGTTGTGCCTGAAATCTGCTGGGGCCACTCTTTCAGTTCAAGGGTTACAGCTCCTAATATTCTTATTACCACTTGGCCCATATTAGACTCTGGAAACACAATGAATTTAAAAAAAAAAAAAGCATGATAAAAACATGAACAACGAAAAAAACAGAAGGTCTGTTTAAACAGAAAAGTTTTGAACTTCACCTAAACAGAGGTGGTTCTGTTCCAGAACATTGGAGCCACACACTGCAGGCCTCGGTACTCTCAGTTCTCTGAGTGAAGACAGCAAGCAGCAGTGTATTTAACAGGAAGCTGAAATATTTAGTCTGGAGCTCTGTATGCAAGTATGAGAATTTCAGAACAAATTCTAAAATCAACTGGAAGCCGTCATAAAAACAATAAAATCGGCGCAATGTGAACTTGCTTGCTAGAGTACGTTTGGTGTCTGGTTGCAACATTTTTTCCAGCTTGGAAGCGTGAAAGCAACGGTTTATCTAAGTTGGTAAATGGAGCATTACAATAATCTTGACACAATGACACAAATGACCAGTTTTCCCCAGTTCAGAGGAGCAGACTGTACCTTGCAATCTAGAAATGTTCCTTAAATGAAAGAAACAGGAACATGAGGTAGATTTTATATGTGAATCAATGCCCAGAGAGGAATCACATTACACCAAGATTACAAACACTGGTCTTCACAAATGAGCTAAAGGAAGCAATCGATGGACTCTCTGGTTCTTGACTGAATATCAGGAGGAGCCACAATCAACATCTCAGTCTTGTTGGAGTTTAAAACAAGGCAATTAATGAGGCAATCAGTAATCTGGGATAAACAGTCAACAAGGGTGGATGGCCTATCCAGCTGTCCTATCTGTGCCTTTTCCACTCCTGCTCTCTCTTAGTAAGGTTGATGAGAATGAAAATACACAAATTATCACAAGTGATGTCCAGCTCATGTGTCTGAGATTATAAAACATAGCAGTGTGTGCCATAACAAGACAGTGGACTGATGGAAAAAGCTGTTTAGCAACAGAGATTGTTCCTGGGTGATCTGTGTACATGATATTAACCTGAATGACCTAAAATAAATTACACATGAGCAATCAACACCAGGTTAATAAACATGGGCAAGTCGGCATGAAGCCACTGAGGAAGACTCTAGTTTTGTGTCATTTAAGTGTAATGCACTGACGGCCCTCAGTGTCAGTCAGTGCCTGCATGAGGGCTGTCTGTCAAACGTCAGCTTTTATGCTACATAGCTATTTAGCTAACACAGTTACGGATAGGCTATACACTTGTTCGCTCGTTTTTGCTACTGCACCTAATAAAGAACGCAGAATTTCTGGTGTCTGCATTTATTTCCTCATTAATCACTAAACCAAAGGTTCGAAGTATATTTACTGTGGCTCACTGTGCCTCGTGGTTGTGAATCCAACATGGAGGTGTGGAAAATGTGTGTATTTGTGCCTGGAGAGGGCGCAATTGAGCAATTGTAAGTTGTCACAAATTTTGATTTTTAGTAGTTTTTAAGAAAAAAAAGGAAAATTTGAATCAGACGTTTGCAGTTCTCGGTATCGTCACGTAACTATCCATCTGCAAATGTTTTGTTTTTTTATATAAATGGCATTGTGTGTGTAAACTTTGGAACAAGTGAAAATTTCAAAATAAAAGTTCAAAGTTAAAATGTTTTTCTACACATTCACTTAATAATAATAATAATATTAATAATATTGCATAATATTCTTTGCACCTTTCGACACTTTGATTTGCACTTGCATCATATTTACTTTTGGCATCTTCAACCACCACATCTAGCTACTTGGTGTACACACACTTGGATGTTTCTGTTGTGGTTTAACTACACTTCTAATATACATATATTTCCCTGTAAGACAGACTGGAAAACAGTTTTTGTTGTTGTTTTCTTTAAGATACAGCCTTTTTTTTGTTGTAGGTAATAGATTAAGTTGTTTCTCTTCATTCACTTACTGTCTCACAAGCACTCTTGGCTGAATAGCAGGCTGCTTCTGGAGTAATCTCCTCAGTGTTATTCACAGAAAGTGCAATGGGTCTTCCCAGGCAGTTGAGTATTTTATTGCAACATAATCGGCTCCCTCATTAGTGAGTGTCTCGTCCTTTGGACTGTAGCTGGTTCTTCTGGTGAACTTGGGAGTTTTGTTGCATTTGCTAAGAAGGGCTGGCGCTACCTGGTTAGCAGCAACTGAATTCTCTGAGCAGAAAGCGAGGGCTTTGCCTTCTAGTAAAACTGGTTGCTGTAACCACACACTGTGTCGTGTCTTTGTGTGGGAAACACCGCAGAGATGCGGCTCTGATCACCAGCAATGGCCTTTCACACAGAAATTAGGTCAGTTTGACACAGATTGAGGTTTGCTCGCAGGTGCAGGCGTGTGGTGAAGTGGCGAGCGCAGGACTTCCGGGGAGCGTAATACAAATATAGAAAACCTGAGAAATGCTGTTTTGCTGTGAGAGCACTCCACTGTTTGTGCCAGATGCTCAGGGAGTAACCATGCACCCAGAGGACAGGCCACTGTGGGTCTGGGTGCTCAAGGTCAAAATTTCTTTATCGCACATGTTCACACAAGATTCCCAGCAAAAACGTATTTTCGCTGCCTGTTTATGCTGACTTTCTGCGGTGTATTTGATAAAAGATATGATAAATGTGCTGCTTTTTTTCAGATTTAACAACAGGGTAAAAATCTAAAAATACCAGCTTCTCTGGAAACTTTCTGGACTTGTCTGGGATGATGACTTTGAACAGGCTATCAGCCAAATTTGAGTCAGGTAAAGTTGTATAGCATGAGGGGCTCCTGATGTGAAATCCATCTCCCAGCGTAGTCCTTGCATCATCACTTTTTCATAAAGTTATTGAAGCTCCTGCCCGTGGTACCAGGCGGTCTTCAGATGTGCAATAGCACATCACTATTGTACTATTGCACACATCAATATTACACTACAGTGTATTTATAACTAGCTCGGCATCTGATTTCTCTTGATGATACTTTAAAGATGTAACAGATTTTCAGGTCACCTTATACAAATGTGACAAGCATAGCTTTAAAAATAAGACATGAAGATTTGATTGTATTTGAAGAATAGTTCACAGGTCCAAAATAATGTCATTTTGAACATCCTTATATATCATTCCCTCTATGCCCATATGTTGTCATCATACTTGTAAGAATCATAGTTTCTAAGTTATAAGGCTTTATATCAATTTTTGACCAATAAATCATTCGAATTGATCTTGATGACCTTGGTGCATGTAAGTCAAATTATAATAGATTGTTAACATGGCCCCACTCGGCACTCCTGCAAAGTTTTATTAGAATGCATTGAAAACTTTTCCAGCTGTCATGTTTAGAGACAGAATGACACGCACACATGGAAACACTACTAAAACGTAACCTCACTGGCTTTTCCCTCGTGACTGTGACTGCATAACACCGGACTTGTTTGTCTTAGTGTAATTAGTTTAGAGACATCTTGACATTGCACAGGGAAAAAAAAATAGTATTACAGGTTTTGTAAAGTAAATACTACTGGGGTTTTTTTCCTTAAAGGTAGGTGGGGAAAAGTCTGTTCTCAGCTAATAAAACACAGCACATTGAGATGAGCATCTGTTAGACCTCTGAATCCTTTGTGTTAAGTGTGCCTGCATAGCTAGAAAGACCTGCAAACACACTCGGGCCTGTTTTAAAATAGCTTTTCAGTGGTATTTGTTTTTCCACTGTATGGCGAACACTTCATCCTATGGTAAGAAAATGGGTAAAAAAAAATTTTTAAAAAAGAAACTTAATTTGATGTTTTGGTTTTTGTCTATGAAGTTGATTCCTGTGTATGAATCTAGAAATTTTTGGCTTTTCCTGCTCAGTGTCTCTTCCAGCACCTGAAACTACAACTGGATCAGATATGCATGGTTTGTCTCTTGAGAGGAATCCCATTGAAATATTAGAGACTGGAAGGAGCATCAGCGACGTCATTGATGGCAAGATTAGAAATCTGTATTCGGTGGTGAGCATCAGAGGCATCATATCATTCAAATTCCCTAATTTTGTCCAAATGTTCTTTGATGGCTCTCAAAGTAATGTATGATTATGAAGATATCTCCAAAACAAATGCATCTTCTAGGGCAGCGAGGAGCCCTTCTATGTCGCAGATCTTGACAATATATTTGAGAGGCACCTGCAGTGGATCAGTCGGTTGCCTCGGGTGAAACCCTTCTATGCAGTGAAGTGCAACAACACAACAGCAGTTTTGAAGATGCTGAGCGCTCTGGACACCGGTTTTGACTGTGCCAGCAAGGTGTTGATGGAATGTCTTAAAATAATGCAGATTAGTTTGTGTTCTTAAGAGTCAGCTCTTGTAGAAATACATCTTGGTCCCACGCAGGCTGAGATCAAGCTGGCCCTGTCGCTTGGAGTGAAGCCCGACAACATAATTTACGCCCACACGACCAAACCGCTGTCCCACATCAGATACGCCTGCGCTTACAGAGTGAATCTAATGACTTTTGATAATGAGGAGGAACTCTTAAAAATCTCTCTTGCCCATCCCCAAGCCAAGTAAGTGAGCAGCCGCTAATACGTTTCAGCATTTAGTGCAGCTTCCTTTGAGAGGATTGATTTGCAATAACACCTTTGAATCACTTTCCAGGCTGGTAATACGAATTGCAGTGGATGACTCCAAATCGATGGTAAGACTCAGTCCAAAGTTTGGAGCCAGACTGACCACTGTTAGACAGTTGCTGGAACGTGCCAGAGAGCTGAACTTGGAGGTGGTCGGGGTCAGCTTCCACGTGGGCAGTGGCTGCACCGGAAGCACGGCCTTCAGGCAGGCCATCGAAGACGCTCGACACGTCTTTGACGTAGCGGTAAACCGTCGTGACACAAACACAACTCTAATCCTGTATTGTTTATTTGCAGCTCCAGTATGCAACACTGATCTCTTTCAGAGTTTTTTGGGGTTCCAAATGAGACTCTTGGACATTGGTGGAGGATTTTCTAAGATTGGGGACTTCCAAGAGAAGTTTGAAGAGGTAAAGTCCCTGCTTTAGCATTGTCTCCACCACATTCAATAAATCCTGTTCCTAATCACCATATCAGGCACATTAACTCCCCACAAGTTGAAAGGATTTGTTTTCTTAGAGTTGTGTATGAAAAGTGAAAAAATATACAGTATACGATCAGTTCGCACTCTCTTGCAAAGAACCACAGGCTCAAACACAGTTAGTTTATGACGGATGGATGGTAAACAAAGATCTCTAGCCTGAGTTCTGCTCACTGCACATTATAGTTGGAATCAGTTTTTCTGCCTTTGTAGTTCAAAGCAGAGTGAAAGGAGAGCAGTGACCACATGATGGTGCTGTTGGTATGTTTGAGATTCCCGGGGCGTTCAGAGGAGCTGAAAATTTTTCTGTCATATTATTTTTATTATGTGTGTTTAGTTTCTCCCCCACAGTGACAGCAGACTGGTATTCAGGGTTAGCAGGTGTCATTCAGCTTGGTGTCTTTGTTCTACTTGTCTGGATGTCCTGAACCCAGTATCTGCTGGAATGCAGTATCCTATGAAAGCTCGTCTTCTTTTCTTCTGGAACCATTTGAATTTTGTCTGTAGCACAAACAGTAACAGCGTCACAGTCATTTGAAGACTGCATGTAAAATGGGCTTTCCAATGGTAAATAAAGAGTTGGGGTGTGTATGTGTGTTCTGAGATGAGCTTTTTGTCTGCACTCTCAGGCAGACACCAGATCTTTCATGCATAACTCAAGTTGTGGAGGAGACTTTAAATATAAGATCTGCCTGATAGTACAAGTTAACCACTGCAACACTATCCATCCATTTTCTTCCACTTATCCAGTGCAGGCACAGAGGTACAGGTTGCCAGGACATCAAGGTTAACACACACACAGAGAAGGACACGAGGAACCCACGCTACCACAAAGCAACCTCGCCTTGTTTTAAAGAGTAAGAATTGTGAACAGATGCTTGAGGCCTTGGAGTCTAATTATTAACCCTGTGTGCGTTTTTGTCCTCCTAGTTCTCAGAAGTCATTAACAGATCGCTGGATAAATTCTTCCCACCTGTCAGTGGGTTGGAGGTGATTGCAGAGCCGGGCAGATACTACGTCGAATCGGCCTTCACGCTGGCAGTGAACGTCATCGCCAAAAGAGTCGTAGTCGAGGAAAGCACCAGTAAATGCACAGATGTCGTAGCTATATGTAACTGTTCGACACAGCCTGGCGTGCTGGGTTGTAGTTTTTGAGCATCTCAGCTGCTGTTATGCTAACCATCATCCCTCATTTGTGGGTTCTCCAGATGGAGCAGAAAGCTGCTCCGAGAGAGTGATGATGTACTACATTAACGACGGTGTGTACGGCTCCATGAGTTGCATCACCTTTGACCCCGCTCACAGCAAACTTGAACCGTACCCTCACAGGGTAAATATCAACAGCATCCCTATAAAAGAAGTTCACTGTTTTTTCATACATTTGACAAAATTGAGCATAGTGTTAGTTCAGACAGGTTTTTTTTTTGTTTTGGTTTTTTTTAAATACATTTCAGTTGATATCCTCTCTGCAGGCTGTTAAGAAGGGCGAGCCGAGATACCGCTCCGTCATCTGGGGTCCAACCTGCGACAGCATCGACAAAATAACCGAAAGCTACTGGATTCCCGAGCTGTACGTGGGCGACTGGCTTCTCGTCGACAACATGGGTGCTTACACTGTCAGCGTAACCACAGACTTCAACAGCTTTGAAAAGGCACACATTCATACTGTTGTGACAGCTGAGACTTGGTTCGCCCTAAACCTGTCTCGTGCCTACGATACTGTCCATTAATAAGGCTTGCACATATACTTAACCTCATTGGTCTGTTGTGAATATCGTGTCTTTTGTCTGTTCCACTGCACTGTAGAATGTTCTCCTCTTTTTAACATAGCCTCTGTGTTAAGTCTGTTAACTTAGCAGAAGCAAGCCATCCACTGCAGAGCTTCTATGAATGTATTGTGAGGTTACTGATGTCCTTGTCTCATCAAATTTAAGTGGGGTGAAAACCAATCGGTTACCTAACCTTAATCGCATTTATGTGACTCCCTTTTTAAATATGAAACACACACACCAGTTTTACTTTGGCCCCGTATATCACTTTAACTAGTTGATATTTAAAATATATTATGATATAAAAAAATAAAAAAAAATTGTATACTGCTATAAAAAATTATTTAGTGTCAGTCTCTTACAGTCTGCAAATGTTGCAAGACTAACTGTCATTCTTTATTTTAGCCTTTTAGTGTGTGCAGCTCTTCCAAAAAATATGGTGGGAGGAGATGATGTGTTTTTATAAAAACAACAAAAAAGAATTTCTTAGCTGGTGTAAATTATTCTTCTGTGTTTTGCCTTTTAAACTTCTTTTGTCTGTTTGTTTTTAACATGCAAGTAATATTGATATATTCCTGCTGTGTTTTGCCATATAGGCAGACCTTTTCTGATTAGTAGAGTTGTAGAGAGCAGTTGAAATTACCACATCAGTCTAGCATTCTTTGGTATGAGTTTGTTGTTTCTCCAACGCCCCTACTTGATTCTGATGATAATTTGCAGTAAATTTTGCAGAAATTTTAAACCTTGAAACTCGATGTGGGGGTTTTTTTTTTTCTTTGCAGAGCTGTGCCCCTTATTGTTTTGCTTCCAAGGTGCCAGACATGCTTGCTGATTGTCCATCATACGAGGCTGAAAACAACAGGTGACAGAGCTTTTATAACAGTGGCCCCCAGACGCTGGAACACTCGCCCTTTGAGCTTGAGATCTGTGGATTCTGTGGTCTCTTTTTAAAAAAAAAAATAAAATAAAAAAATAAAACAGCTAAAAAGAAGTATTAGATGAAAATTTGGCATATCTCTATGTTGTGCAACATGCACAGCATTAGGATGTCCTAAAAACTCCCTGAAAAGCCTTCAGTTGATTGAAGATGCTGCACCAAGCGTACTGACAGGGACTAGAAAGAGAGCATATTTTGCTCACACTGGTTTCTCTTTAATGGCTGCCTGTTAAATCCAGAACCTTTTCGTCACATATAAGGTCTTGAATAATCAGGCCCCATCTTACTGTGTCACCCCATTAAAGCACTTCGCTCTCAGACTGCAGGCTTACTTGTGGTTCCTGAGATATTTAAAAGTAGAATAAAAGGCAGAGCCTTTAGATTTCAGGCCCCTCTTCTATGGAACCAGCTATGGGTTTGTATTCAGGAGACAGACACCCTCTCTACTTTTAAGATTAGGCTTCAAACTTCTTTTCGACAAAGCACAGTTAGGGCTGGATCAGGTGATCCTGAATCCCCCTTTACACTGCAATAGGGCTATGCTGCTGGGGGATTCCCATGATGATGTTCTTCCCTCACTATGTGTTTATACATCTATCTGCATTTAATCATTAGCGAGTTGATCTCTGGCTCTTTCCCACAGCATGTCTTTAGCCTGTCTTTCTCCAATAACCCCCATGATGTTGCCTCTACCTGAGCCTGGTCCTGCCAGAGGATTGTTCCTGTTAAGAGGAAGTTTTTCCCTTTCCACTGTCACCAAAGCCCTTGCTCATGGTGGGTCTTCTCTGTATTATTGTAGGTTCTTTACCTTTGCAAGAGATTTTCTGTAGCTTAAGAGGTAGAGCAGATCCTCTACTATTAGGAAGGCTGGTGGTTCGATCCCTGTGTGACCCGTAGTAGGTACCTATTTAAAATAGGACAGAGCCGTAGGCACACAGTCAGTTAAAAAGGGTTTAATTTTAATTTAAAAATAAAAATAAACGTAACAGTGGCACCTAAAAACAATTAAAAGCTTTACTTTATTAAGTACGATAAAAGCGATAAAATTGTATGATTGTCCGTGAGACAGGATAAGCGCTGTGGGGAACCTGTTAAAAACAAATCAACATATCACACACGTTAAAAGCGACGGCAACTCACACTGAACCCCAACTGGGCAAAACACTATAAAAAGGCAAATCTTCAGTGCCGTCTTCACTCAGGCTCACCGCGGTGCATGCAGAAAGCGGCAAGACGAAAAAAAAAAAAGGATTTGTTTTCCACGCAGCGCCTTCACTGTCTGCAACGATATATACATACACATAAAAGAGGGTAAAACACTAAAAGACAATCAAAATCTGCGGTGCCTACTGATACAGAAAAATAAAACAAGAAGCAAACAAAATCGACAGCCGCAGCCGTCACAATCTATCGAATTACACCAGGTTAAAACAAATTAAAATACACTGATGTGTCGGGTCCTTTGCCCGCAGCCAGAAATTCACTCGGCAAAGCAGCAGCTCGGTACTCTGTAAATAAAAGCAGGAAATGACTTACGCTGGACAGTAAAACGCAGCGGGACTATCCCTCCAACTGTATTGTTTTAGTTACCTGTCCACAAGTTTGTGTCACACCCTAATAAATATGGGTCAGTGGCGGTGGAGTCCACTACACGTTTATCACAGGAACGCAATGTTTCCCACCTACAAGGGTACAAATAACTTTAAATATCTGCCAAACAGCCAGAACTCAAGTGGTACATTTTCTATGACCTACCGTTCTAAC
>VUQG01023050.1:11004-26141 GCA_015106755.1 Etia nguti
GCAGATGCAGAAAAAGGAAAGGAACGCGCTTTCAACCAAATTGGATTAAGAGTGTCATCTAATATGGAACAAGCGTGAGAGGGTTCCCTTGAAACTTTACTGTAAAGGGATATCGGCGTTGAAAAATGAGCTGCACGCTTTTTGGTTAGGAGACAATTCAGATTCCTCACGGATGGGAGAGCAAGGGGAAAGGAGAGAGGCCTTAAATCCCGGGAAACGATGATCCATCTGAGCGGCCATCCAATCATGATCAGTAGCTGTGCCTCGATACACAGTCTACTTAAAAGTATATGAATAGATAATGCATAGGGCCACTCTGTCTCTATTCTTTTGACTCTCACACTTTTTTTTCTCTCTCTCCTTTGTTCTTGTTTCTTTTTTTCTCTACTTTGTAATTTCTTCTCTTAGCCCCGGCTATGCATTTAGAATACATGCAGTGCAAGCATTCTCTGCCTTCCCTTTGCCTTCTCATATTTTCTCCATCTGCTCATATGGACACACAGACAACCCAGTAACTCCCTGGAGTGGGCAGGACCTCAGGGGCAACTGGGGGCAATGATGGCCACTGGCATATCCATTTTACTGCCCAGGGCATGCCCATGGTAGAGAATGGCCATGTGCCCTTCACTGTGGAAATCAGCTTTCAGCATATAAGAGGAAACAATACCGAGATTATCTGGAGATCACAGACAACTAAAAAATGCCAAAAACCAAAATAAAATTAAGACGAAATACAAAATGGTTCTGTGTAATCATTTAAAATAAAATAAAAAATAAATCAGTCTTTCTTTGTTAATATGCTTTTTATGTTATGGAGCTGAGATATAGTGCATAATATTTGTATGTTCACAGTAAGTATCATTCAATGGCACTATACTTAAAAGGAGATAAAACAGATAATGATGACACAGTCATTCCTGCATTCTGCATACGGCACTCATGTTTCAGAATATCTGAGGTTAACTGTGCTACATAGGATTGAACCTTTGGGGTTACGGGTACTGTGGGTGGTGAAGTGCAGAGTGAAAGCCTGTAAGTGTGTGAGCACAGCACTGTCAACCTGTTAAAAGGCAGTATTTTGTGTGTGTGTAGGTACGTACATGTTGTAAAGAGATGTTAAGGAGCTTGTTCCATCATGCTGATGAGCTCCTTAATGCAATGTAGTCGCGCTTTCCCGACAGACACAGGGATGCTTTCCAGAACATCTTCTCCATTATCTCTGTATACATTAACCTTGAGCACAGTGGCAGGTAAGTGAAATGTTGCACACACATACACACAAATACACACAGCACACATCCAGATGCAGATATTTGCATTATGTAAATTCTACGAAATCTGCTTTTAACCACAGAAAGTGTTTACATTAAGTACAGGACAGCATTGTATTTTGCAGTAAATGCAGACATGCACATGTTCAGACAACTATAGAGCAATATATTGTTTTGTTTTGTCTCGTAATATGTTAGTAAAATATTGGTGCCAAAACAACTCACCAGACATTTTATTAGGTACACCTTGCTAGTAGCAAGTTGGACCCCATTTTGCCTTTTAGAACTGCATTAATTATTCATGACATAAGGTGTTGGAAACATGTCCCAGAGAGTTTTACTCAAAAAAGTAATGCGTTTCACATTACTTGTTACTTCTCTTTAAAGTAATGCAGTGTATTACTGTCATAACAGGCCAAGAATTGACCCAAAAGAGCAGACCTAAACAATTGAAGTGAAAGAATTCATGTACAGTGAAAATGTTGAAAGCGACAAAGGGTGATCTGCTGGAAGAGGGAGAGCAAATGTTAGAGGCAGGCTGGTCTACAGAACTAATACTGAATGAGGCAAGTGTGGGGAGTGGAGCTTACTTGTTACACTGTTGGAATAAGCATGGGGAAGGATTTCTGGGGGCAGGCACGCATAGGCTGTGCAACAGCGGAGCCCAAGTAAATGAGGTCCGAAGTAGTTGAGTAGCTGGAATGAAAACCCAGGAGCAAGTGTTTGCCGGTGGCTCACTTCTTCTGGAGGGCATGATGTAATGCACAGGGATTTGGCTGGATGCAAAGGAAAGCAGGATTACCGAAAGCTATGAAATGCCTAAACAGAAGTCACTTGGAAAAGGCCAAAGTTTTGTTAGCAGTATTTCGCTATTGCATTTTTGTCCTTTAGTGCAAGAAAAACAAAGGTAATGCCCATATCTCTACTCCTCAAAAGCTGTAAATCATTCTACTATTTTCCTTCCCCATGCAGAAAAATTTAAATCAGTTGGCTGTAGTGCAGGAAGAAAAAAAAAACATGCTTGTTTGACCTTTTATCCCCCTTTCTCTCCAGAGTGTGCAGATTACTGCAGAGCCTTTGCAATGCAAGTCACAACATAGATGTAATTATACATTTATGTTGCTTTTATAAATGTAATTATAATAGTAATTTAGTACAGTAATGCATAATGCATTACATTTCTGCATTACTGATACTGTCATGCGATTACAGGAAGCCAACACTGATATCACCACAGAGTTGCTGCACATTTGTTGGCTGCTCATCCATGATGTAACTCTTCTATTCCACCCAATTCCAAAGGTCGTCTATTGGATGGAGATCTGGTGACTGCACAGGTCATTTCAGTAAAATGAACTCACTATCATGTTTGAACTTGTTCAAGAAAATAGTTTTAGATGATTTGAGTTTTGTAACGCGGCATGTTAGCCTGTGGGAAGCAACCATGAGAAGATGGGTACTCTGTGGTCACAAAGGGATGGACATGGCCAAATGCTCATTTGGTACTAAGTGTGTCAAGAAAATATCCTCGAGATCATTAAACCACCACCACCACCATTCTGAACCAGTCATACAAAATAAGATGGATCCATGTCTCATGATGATTATCCCCAGTTCTGAAATGTTGCAAGAAAAATCAAGACTTGTCGGACCAGGCAACGTCCAATTTTGTTGAGCATGGGCAAATTTTAGCTTCAGTTTCTTGTTCTCGGATGACAGAGGTAGCACCTGGTGTCATCTACTCAAGCATAAACATGTTGTATGTTCAGATATGCTCTGTTGAGTACTTTGGTTGTAACAGGTGGTTATATGAATGGCTTTTTTGTGCTGCTTGTATAATATTTGCTCTTTATTGGACCATTCTTAACAGCTCCCCGCCCCTTTTTTTTTTACAATCCAAATTTGACTTATCAGACTCACTACCTCATGGCTTCTTGTGGTGATGCTTGTTATATTAATCCTACTACTATTACTAACTTTTAATGAGGAAGAAGAAAAGTGGTAGACAGCACATGCAGCAGAGGACTGCTAATCAGAACGCTAAAATGATAAATGAATAAAAAAAAGTAAATCAATAATTATTTATATTATTTATATATATATTAATAAAAGAGTAATTATTAAAACACACACAAACAAAGATCCCACATTGCAATAAATAGCTAAATATTTCCCTAAACAGGTGTGTTGAATATTTCAGAAATGCTGTATTTAAGCTGCGATTGACACCACTATCAGTAATGACTGAACAAATGTCAGAAACAAGAGCATAGCTGAAAACACAAACTATTTGAATCTGTAATATAGTGCACTTTCTGTCATTAGATGGGATTTTCTAATGCACTCACCACTTTAAAGTGAATTCTGGATCTGTTTGCTGTTTGCTGTGTAAAAACACTCAAACACTTAAGGTAACAGGTAAACCAGTAGTTTGGATGCAGTGCTAGGGGTGCTTTGGGAATGTGGAGATCAGCTTTCTCGATTATATTTATACCTTTAGTTGCTTGTTTGCTGATGTCCAAGGCAAAAAAAAAGTATCACGTTTCTTTACTTTCCATAGCACATCCCTTTTAAAATCCTTAACACTGCTTACTGCCAGATTTGCTTTTAAAGAACTGATGAGTTTTTGACCAGCATTGCATATAGAGCAGTGTTTTTACAAGTAGGTCCCATGCTTTTGTTCATATTGTGCAAGAGGAGGCCAAAACACACACTCAAATCCACAATTGCAATTCACTTTCCTGCCCTCAGTTTCATGCTATCTCGTTGATTGGCAGTTGCCGAGTATAATGTGCCGAGAAACAAAGCAGAGCCTCCAGACTCCAATACAGATGTAAAAACTGTGTGATGTGAAATTTTCAGGGCTAATTTTGTGAATCTGATGACATACTACTGTTAAATGTCAATACTGATAAATACCAATAATGTTCACAGTGTGTTAGATTAGTAATCAGATTTGTAATAAAAGGAAACTCTTCTTGAAAAGCATATTATGAATGCTGGTGTGAAACTCTGATTTTAAATGTTATACTTTAAAAAACTTTTCCCAAGACTGTCATTTGGGGCAAAGAGAGTAAAAATATGCTAAAAACACGTTGATTCGGTAGTTCAGTAACGTATGAATCTACTCACACTGTTTTCACTACACTAGTATTTGGTGTTGTGGAAGATAGCCAGCAAACAAAGGACAAACAACATTCTCAGTTTGGTGTTAAGTTCCTCTTTAATGCATCTGTTAGCACTGAGTGGGCAGCTCTCGAAAGATTTGTAAAGTCATTCTCATCTTTGATCATTCAGGGCAGAAGGTAGGGTGGCAGACCACAATGCTGCTGTTTGAGCTAAGGAAGAGGAACCAGAATATTTCATAAAAATGTTACATAATGAACTGATCCCTCAGTCAAGATTCTCTACTGTCAAGGACAAACACTGCGAGCCTGTTAATACTTCTGTTTCAGCAGAGTGAGTGTGTGTACCACTAAGCAGAAGAATACAGCGTGGTCCAAGGTTCACTATAGTTATAATGTCATATTGATCAAGATGCAGTCTCTGCAGGATGAAGCATTGTGAAGGTCTCCACATACAGGTAAGCATCGCTTTTTTAAAAACAGACCAAACTGAACAAATACGCTATAGTGTCAGGTCTTTAGTGAGTGTGTCTAAGCAGTTGTGAATTACTGTCGAATCAGATAAAATGCACTTATGCTTGCCACATGGCGATGCAAACCAATGAAAATGAGGGTTCTGACAGATTGTAACCGATGGTAACCGCAGCAAGTTGCACGCCATTGCAATTAGGGCCTGTGGAGGTCCCCTGGGAGACACACACACTGTGTCTTCACACATTTTTTTTTTTCCGTGCCTGCAAACGCACATACAAAAACAAATATCCAATACCATAAAATCAGCCACTTCTTTGCTGGGAGACGATTGCTGTTTTATCTGTGTTTAGGGAAAAACTGTCATACATAATACGCAGTGCCAGACACACAAACACACAAAGGCGCACACACCTGCAATAAAGAATTGTTTCCATTATGAGGTGTTGCTAAAGCTGCATTAGGTGCAATTGGCTTGCTATGATGGAGAGTTGAAGGAGGGGTAAAGAAGGGTTTAAATCTGAACTGAAAACAACCTTTTATTCCTTCTGTGAGTGCAGGAAACTGCATGTCTGCTTATCTGCACCATTAAAAATACAAAAGAGATCAATTTTATGTGGGTTTTGGCCATTAACCAAACTTCTATATGTAGTAAATAAGCGCAAGGCGGCTTTCCCACAGTAAAAGTTGCCCTTTCAAGAGTCTCTTTAACCCGAGATCAGGTAAATGTTAAATGACTTTAAAAATGAAGGTTTGTTGAGCTGCAGATCACCCTGACTAGACAAACTAAACCAGGAGGAGAACACCAAGGCAACAACCAGCAGAACTGACAAGGTCAATCACAGAAAATGAAGATAAATTTGATGGGGGAAAGGGACAAGGGGGAAATAAACTGCTTACATACACACAGAAAGAACACAATTAGACACAGATGCACAATATTAAGTAGGAACAGTCAAAGCCAAAGTACTAAATAAAACAGAAAATAACTTAAACAATATGAAGAGAACAAAATATACAAAATATAACTTAGGAATGAGGGCAGGTCCTTGTGGTCTTTCAACTGTAAAATTTAAATGAGACTTTTGAAAACAATCGAACAATAAGTATTCTGTTGTCTTTATTTTCCAAGTTCCTTGGCCATGAGGCGACGTGTTTGGCATTTTGAAAAATAGCAGAGAGATTATTACAGCAAATGAATTACATATGTGATTCTGAAGACGCTTTAATCCAAAGTGTTTTACATTTCAGTGAATTCAGAGATTTTCAGGGTAATGGAGTGTGAACCAACTTCATAAAATGAATGATATTCAAAGGTGTTCTCCAGGCATTCGTGTAACAAATTTTTTTTTTTTCTTTTTCTTGTGGATGGAGGGGGATGTAATCTTTTGTAAAAGCAACTTAGCATGATGACCGATCACATGACTTAACTGAGCTACTGTTGCTATGCCTGTTTCTGTTCAAGTACTCTCTATAAAATTATGACTGTAGATTTGTTACGCTAAAAAAAAACGTTTTAAGATAACTTAGAAAAAATGGTTCTAAATATGATCATGATGCATGTAAGGTATACACATATGTATGTGTAACAACACACATACGTGTGTGTCTGTGTGTGTAGCAGCACAGTTTTCTAACCACAACTTCAAGAGAAGAAAAGCAGCTACTCTTTGTTTACATGCAGCCATTACCAATCCACGCTCCAGTGCCAACGTAAAAGAGAAGGCAATGATACGGAATTTATCCAAAGCAGGAGAGGATGGGGTTTCAATCTCCATGCATAATGTGATGGGGCATGGCCAGATTTTAGAGCCAGAGCGCTTGCAGGAAATGCTTAATTGTAAGCTCAATATATGAGAGAGACGAGAAAGCCGTTTACATGTTACTTTAGAGGTGGCGGTTCCCTGAGGAGTTCTTGGAGGTAGCAGGACCCTACAGCACAGAATGAATCACTGACTCTGTTTTCTTTAGTTAATTAGAGATGATGGACAGATGGCCTGCATATATGTGGCAGGGACAGGTGTTAGTAGCACACCACTGCCAAATGAATGATTGTTACAATAAGAGCATGACACGCATTAGGTGGAAAAAGAAGGAAGACAAGAAGAGGTAGAAGAGCGGAAATTTTAAAAAATATGTGTGTGTTATATATTTGTATTCCATTGTGTTTCTTTACTGTGTGTATGACAATAAACTGAAACTTAAAGTACTGGTCTGTCTCTTAGGGCCAGTGCATGGCTTGCTGCTTTGATTAGATCCTCTATTAAAATTCTTAGTTTGTCAGAGTTGTCAATCAGTGTAAGACTTGTGTTAAAAATACACATAAATGTGGATGTGATCGCCGTCTCTCATGTATGAATAAACATACAGGGTACAGAAGTGTGTTTGTGAATATATTATATTCCTTCCCAAAACCCCTCAGGCACAAATGCCAACTCATGCATGCTTTTTTTTCTCATTCTCTCTTCCACAAACACATAAAAAAAATCTGATCCTAATTATTTTATGCTGTCATTTCAAATTGATACATTACATTGTCTGTGATGCCTAATTTTAGACTGCTCAGTTCTACAGTGGTGGTAAATAATAAAAAAGTGTTGTTGGCTAGGAAGCCCAGAGCTCATTGTGTAACAGCTGACAGTCTGGGCTGACTAACCAAATCAGACACTAGTGAGATAGATCTGTTGACTAAATCTTTTGACAAGGGAAATGTTATGTAACTGCTTTTGACTTGTCTTTGTGTGTCTATCTTCACGTATGAACCTCCATGAATAAAAGTGTTATAAATATAAATATGTAAATAGACACTGCATAGGTGCCGATACCTAAAGATCTCTTTAGGTAAATACAGCAAAGGCAAAACTCCCATCATTGTCTATATCAGGTCAACCAGAAAAATAAATACATTTATTAAAAAAAAAAAAAAAACCCTCAATAAACATGGTAGTACCATAAAATAAAATAAGTTCCAAGTTTGCCAAATTTATATAATCCATTTTCAATTTCTGATGTAGAGTACTGATTTACTATGGTTAATTGTAGTTTAATTTACCATGTGCACAGATTGCATTGTTGGCTGATTAGCAGTCACAAGCTACATCATACAAATGTGGCATACACATTACTATTTAATCTGTAAAATGTTTTCTTCAACATGATGCAACCAAGATTTTCTTTTTTCTATTTCAAAATGAAACTGCACAAGTTTCTTAATGATTAATAATATAAATTATGCAAAGCATTAATATAAAAAAATACAATAGCACAACAATACAACAGCAATATGCTATTTAACTAACTTTTAATTTCTTTCAAGGTATATAATTAGTAAGTCTGGCAAAACATTAGTTCAGGGATACCATTAAATCATGTCCAATCCCAGCATCTCTGCTAGCCTATATCAGCCAGTGGTTCCCATTGAGGGGACAGTACAAAACCCACCTCCATTTTAGATCCACTATTCATATATTATATCACATCTGATGTCACAAATGCTGTTCTCTCTACGCTTTTCTGGGTGGTAGAGTCCTGACTGAAGTTCTCATCTGTTCTGCATTATAGGAAAGAACTAGGCTCTAATTCACTGAGAAGTGCAGAGTGTATAACTCTGTACTTTTGTGCTACTGTATTATAATCAAAGACAAATGAATGTTTTCTAAAAAAAACTGTGAACACATATTTAACAGTTTTATATTGTTTTACTTACTTTAATAAAGCTGAGTAGAAGAAAGTAGAAGACTAGACGAAAGTGTAAATAACACAAACAAAGCATTCTGAAAAGTTTAACTTGCCTTTGCACAGCTCTATGCTTCTTTGCATTTCTACTGCGCTGACGTTCTGCAATCCTTGTCAAGCTAATGGGCCACATAGGTAATAATGCAAACAGTATAGAAAAGCTATTATGAAGTACATTGAATTATAGATGTGTGCTATAATGAGTACAACAAACTGTTTAAAAAGTAGCATTGTCTGGCTGTAAAAACTCATTCATTAAGTGTTCAGTGCCTGTAAGGAAATTATATCCTTCATCAAAAGCCTTTCAGAAAGAAAAAACAAAAAACAAAACTTGATTGCTTCTCTAAAGAGAGAGGTATTTTTAAGACTCACTGTTTTTTGCTGTGTCACAGGAGATGCTTGTTTCAGGTGACTGCTCTCAAGCTTACTAAAGCACAGCCATCCCCTTAACTCTATATCCAAAGCCAAATTTGTTAGTAGTTATTAAACGTATCCTCGAAAGTCACATCTCTTTTGTGAATCTATGCATCCAGGCATTAGAGAAACCTGCAAGGGAAGCTAGAACCTATGTGGGCATAGAAACAACATGCAAACTTCTCACAAAAAGCCACCAACCACCCAGTGAATTTCAAACCAGGACTTTCTTGCTGTGAGGGATGTGACAGAGCCAATACTTACAGTACCTCTCGATAGCAAAATTCTGAAAATGTAGTTTTCAGATATTTTTTTAGTACCTGCTATACCTACTAGTACTAAGTACAGAAGGCAGTATTTGAAGTTTTGAGTAGATTTGATAGAAATTGATACTGAGATATTAACTGATACCAAAATGTATCAAACTGGATACTTGTATTGATAACAACATTATTAGCAATTACCTACATGAGCCGACTGTTATCAATAAGATAGTAGATGGCAGGTATGGGTAATAATAATATGATAAAAATCAATATGGGAATGAGGCAGCAAATGGCTCATAGTATTAAATTTTGGCTTTTGTCTATGCTTCACCTTTTCTCTTTAGTAAACACATGGTTGCAAGTATGTGTGAGGTCTGTATACAATTTATACATCTAGCCCCAGGAGACCTTGAGAGGTGTGAGCTTCTGCTTCACTCACATTAAATGGAGGGCTCAATATGTGGTGATCACACTGAAGAAGAGAATGTTCTTCTGCTGGAGGCACATTATGCTGTGTACCTGTAAGCTGTGTATTTATGAGCTGGCATCCTGCAAAGTTCACAAAGAGGTCAGCTTTGTGAGTAGCCAGTTTCCTTGAGACTTATTTTAACTGGCCATCTAAAAAAAGTGATAATATATAAATAAAATAAAACATATTTGCCTTGTTGTACTATAATGGACTGAAAGCATTTGAAGGGTAAAGAATACAGAGAAAAGAAAGAACAATACTAAACAAACACAATGTTCTCACTTCAAACAATCTGTTTACCCTTTTCATTTATTTTAGTGGAAACTAACCTATATATTAATGGGTAGAGGAGGCCATCCAAAAATACAAGAAACCAATTGATGGGGCATTACAAGTTGTAAAAGTAAATATAATAAAATTATAACATCAAAATGATGAAAAAATTAATAAATTTGATAAATATTTTACTTTAGTTGTATTTAGTGGATGATGATGCTGTAACTTTTGGAACTATGGTTTTCATTATCTGAGGGTTCCACAGATTAAGTATAATTTTACCACCACTAACTTGAACTTTAAATACAAAACAAACAAACAAATAAAAAATGTATCCATAGTTACATTCATACATATAGCTTTGTTAAACTGATCCGTTCTTGATTTCAGAAAAGTTACACTTTGCCTACTTTAGATCATGTTTTAACTTCTATGGTGGAGTTTTAATGTTTCTACACTAAATTCATTATGATTAATTTAATTTCAATACTGACGTAAAACCATAAGTCTTTCTTTTCATACCCCTACTTAATCTTATTTATATCAGTTGTCGAGCTTTCATATAATATTTGGATCAAAAGATGAAACCAGAACCTTTAATCGCTCAGTAATTAATGCTGAAATTCTAAATGAATAATCATGTGTGATGCCTACAAGCCTAAAGCGCCGTAGACCAACAACAAACCAATGCGTAAATAATTGAATATATAATTTATAATTTAATCTATTTCACTTTCAGTTTTAGAATACTCATCTGTGCCAACATTAATTTTTGCTTAAATTAAGCACATTCTTAAAGCTTTATTTTACTAATGAATTACGGTTCACGTTTTCATATCCCTACTGGAGTTGAATGAGCCAAAATCTGCCCAGTTTTCTGTCTCTACCCATAATTGAATGCAAGCCATTAGCACCTTTCCCCAATGTCAGGAGGACAATTGTTCTTCAGTGATAATGCCATTAGAGAAAGTGTTTTAGGTAAGAGCTGTCCTCTGAACTGTCATATCTGGGACCTCGTTCAATGAAATTTATTGTGGTTTTTTTTTTCTTTTCTTTTTTAGATATGCAAGCCTCATTTGTCTTCTGGCATAGACTGCAACCCCTTATTAATTGACTCTTTTGTCCTGTCTACAAGTCTGAGCCTCTCTGATGACCTGCTCTTCTGTTTTGTGCTGCCATCTGTACACATTGAAAATCAAAGCCCATCTCTCCCTGGACGTCATTTCCTGTCTTCTTTTCTTTGTTGTGTTCCTGCAGTTGTTAGAAAATAGGAAGCCAGCGGTTCAAAAATAAAATTATGGCAGGTGACGGAAGCACTACTTTGTCTTCTATTATGGATCATTTCACTTTATGCATTCGAAAACACTACTGCATGCACTGAAAGATTCAGAACTGACTCATCATTTACTGAATCCTTGGAAATTAAAAAAAGTTACAGTTACCATCTCTGCTAGTTCAGTCAAGTTAAAGTTTATATTTATGTCTGTCCAGACATAATACTGAATGAAGACTTTAATAGGTGAGTAACAAAGGTTAGATATGTTGTCAATTAATTATCTGACAAAATTTTAGTTTACTTTTAGTTTTTCTTAAAATGTTACAAATAAAAGCACAAATAATAAACAAGCAAAAACAAAAAACCCTATACAACATGTTTTTAAAAATCCAGCTATATTTTTTTTTCAATTTTTTAACTG
Source organism: Etia nguti (assembly GCA_015106755.1). Taxonomy (NCBI): domain Eukaryota; kingdom Metazoa; phylum Chordata; class Actinopteri; order Cichliformes; family Cichlidae; genus Etia; species Etia nguti. Next base: position 22,729 of record VUQG01023050.1, read on the forward strand.
TATTGTCATCTCCTGAAATCTTTCTTGTTGCTGCTTGAGGTTACTGGCAGTGTTTAGGTGTAATCACAGAGAGGAAGCTGCAACCGAAACAAACACATATATGTTTTTTATTTATTTGTTTATTTGGAGCATCATTTGCCTCTTTGCAACCAATTTTACCTAGCAACTGCCAGCAACTTCCAACAACTGCTCGCCGGCTGGTAAGGGAATGCAATGTTTCCCTGGAGAATGCTTGTTTCCAGGAGCTTGCCATCTGGACTTCAGGTCTATGTGACTGAGGGCGATATAACACCACCTTCATAACTTCATTTATTTTTCATTTAAAGTTCAGTGGAGCCCTTGTAGAATAGTTTAATTGGTAGACAAAATGTGTGTGCTCTCATGTTTATTCAAAGGTGGCTGCATGTGCCTTTACCTTTCTCTTACGTTTGTATCAAACTAGTTATGCAATTTCTGTTGCTGCTGGTTGTTAATTCTCTTCAGTCACATAACAGTATTGATCCACGGTTTAAGTCGTTTTCTGATTCCAAGTCCCTTTGGCTTTACCCACGGCATGTTAATGTGTGTTTTAGTCCAGTGACAACCATTGCAAACACACTTACCGCTTGGTGTAAACATGAGTAAAGGGTTAGGCTTGACAGAGCACTAATGGAATTTTCCCATGAGTCTTTAGAAGCCTTTCATATGTCTTAATGAGAAAACACAGAGTGACTGCATAAAGTGTGTGTGTGTTGGATGGGGTGGGGTGGGGGGGCATGTGCTAAAAAAGGGCTTAGGTCTGCTCATTTGTATTTGTGTGTACATGCAGTGTCACAGATACTGGTTTCGTGTGCAGGTAAGCCTCTTAGCACTTCCAAGCTAGGCCCATAAACTGTGAGGTTAACATTGTTGCTGAGAACACTCACCATAATTATCCCAAATCTTGTCCAACTGCTTCCTTAACCACCTCCTCTGACTAAAATGCTTGCATTAAATTACCTAACATGTGCCTTCAAGCTACATATATTGCCTTTATTTATCATTCAGGGACCAGAGCTTACTGTTATTGATTTAACCCATGTTAATTGAGGTAAGGGGTCTTTTCTACCAATTCAGCTATTGATCTGAAATGCCATCCATCAGAAGCTTAATTAAGCAGCTAATAGAGGGAAATGCTATTGATCCCATGGTGTCAAGGCATTTTTGTGTATGTGGGAACCAAAATACATGTATCTAGAATTAGTTATATATAGGTTCATGGAAACTGATATAAATGCATTATTTGATTTATTAAGTTCATGGATGGTAACTTGTTGAGGGGTCACGTCATTTTAAAAGTCACGTTTATGTTTTATATTGTGAAAGGTTAATTTTGTGCAGGTTTGTTTGAACAGATACTGACACTTAAGAGACAGGCCTCTTTCGTTAATTTAAGCTCAATGTTGTAGGACGATGATTTTAAGTCAGTTGAAGTTTTAGGATTAACCAAGCCACACAATTTTCTCGCCATAGAAAAGCCGTTTATTAGGAGGACTGTAACTTTTACAAGTCTTTTCCCTTTAAACCTTTTCTTTATAATTTTGCAGTGGAGTCCTGTGTATTTTTTTCTACCCAAGTGACTGAACACTAATAATGAATCTCAACAACGCAGAACGTGTTTTAGTGCAAATGTGTTTTTGTGTGAACTCATGTGACTGAATATTCCTGAATGTCAAAAGATTAATGTAACTCAGCTGGAAAAGTGGATAAAATTAAACACATTTGTCACTAACTAATAAATGTATTATTTTCTTTATTTTCATTATATTGTTACACACATAAATAGTGACAATCTAAAGCGATTCATTTAAGTTGTCTGTAGTGTGGTTCAACATAGCGTCTCCTGAAGTTTAGCTACATTAAGTTGTCCTTAATGTAGCTAAACTTAAGCCAGAACTATACAAAAGTTAACCAGTTACCACCTAGTGAGATGAATGTCCAGTTGAAGTTGTCATAACTGCAGAAAATCTGGTTTTTTGTGATTAATGATGCTCCATCTGTTTCAGTGAACTGACAAAATTGCTTGACCTCTATGTTAAATGTTAGCAATGAGAGTATTTACATGTTACATTTATGCCAATATCAGTATTCATTTGATGCACAAAGTGCTATTTTACTGCAATATTTACTTTGCGAATACAAAAAAATTTCTCTAATTAATCACTAATTCACTCAAATGTGTGTTTATACAGGAATATAGCTCTTTTACACAACGGTTAAATTGTACTGGGAGGGGGACTCAGGAAGGGAAAGTGGTGCTCTATCTACACTGTGTATTGTGCGGGTGGAGCGCTGCTTACTTCGACTGAAAATAATTGTCGGGCGGTGGAAGGAATACTTCAAGGACCTCCTTAATCCCACTGGCACATCTTCCGTGGAAGAAGCAGAGTCTGGGGACGAAGGGTATGACTCGCCAATCTCCGGGGGCGAGGTCACTGAGACAGTTAAACAACTCCTTGGTGGCAGAGCCCCTGGGGTGGATGAGGTCTGCCCTGAGTTCCTGAAGGCTCTGGATGTTGTAGGGCTGTCTTGGTTGACAAGCCTCTACAATGTTGCTTGGAGATCAGGGGCGGTACCTCTGGATTGGCAGACCAGGCGTGGTGGTTCCCATCTTCAAGAAAGGGTGTTTTCCAACTACAGCAGGATCACATTCCTCAGCCTCCCTGGGAAAGTCTATACAAGGGTGCTGGAAAGGAAAGTTCGTCCGTTAGTCGAACCTTGGATACAGGAGGAAAAATGTGGTCATGGAACACTCTCAAGGATACTTGAGGGTGCATGGGAGTTTGCCCAACCAGTCTACATGTGTTTTGTGGACTTGGAGAAGGCATTCGACCGTGTCCCTTGGAGTGTCCTGCGGGGGGTGCCCTGGGAGTATGGGGTGTTTGGCCCATTGCTACAGGCCATTCGATCCTTATACAACCGTTGCAAGAGTTTGGTCCGCATAGCCGGCAATAAGTCGGACTCGTTCCTGGTGGGTGATGGGCTCTGCCAGGGCTGCCCTTTGTCACCGATTCTGTTCATAATCTTTATGGACAGAATTTCCCGGTTCATTCCCCAGCCGAGAGTGAAGCGGTGGGAAGGCACAAATAACGTGTTTTTTACGAATACTTATTCGAACAAATACTTGAAAAAATATTTGTATTCGGGAACAAGAAAAACTTTATATAACTTTATATGAGACCGCAGTGCATGACTGGATGAGTGAGTGACGTGTAAAAGAGGTGACTGACACGGGCTGCTCCACACAGCAACAGAGAAGGCTCGACTGAACTGCATCACTATTTTTGTTGAATAGGTTTTTTTGTACCTTAACTGGGTTCCGGAGGCAGTTTATAACTTTCGCGAAGATCGGGAGATTATTCCATTGCGCTGCACTACTGACGACTGCAGTCGGG
>VUQG01023051.1:6953-21872 GCA_015106755.1 Etia nguti
CATTAAGCAGGAGATGAAAACAAGATTTGCACAGAGGTAGTTTTCATTCACACAACACTCCCCACTGACAATTACAAAATCCATATGAATATACTGCAGAGCTTTCAGTGAAGTGGTGACCTTATAGTAGGTCAGCTTTTAGCAAACAACAACAACAACAAAAACCCTCACACCTAATATCCAGTGAATAATGAGATGGATGCGAGTCACCAGAGAGAAGGTGGGTAATTGGTTTTCTCTTTATTCTTTATAAAAGCCTAGAAAGGTGTCAGCTGTATAAACCACCAGCCCACACACATAGTTTCTGTCAGCTCCTCACATCAATCGCACATAACTGGGGCTAAGCAGCCAAGCTATACGCATCTGTGGGGTTTCCACTATTTTATATGAATCTATTTTTTTATATCTTGCATAACCTTCTGCCTTTGCAGCCCCCTAGGGACAACAGCATTGTTTAAAAAAAGGAACCAAATCTGCTCTTTGCAATTGCAGCTGGTCATGCTGTAAGCATCATCTCATGTAGATGTTAAATGAGAAGGAAATAGACAAAATTCAACAAAAAGAGGCTTGATTAGGTCAAGTTTGCTCATCCTGAGTCATAACTGATCCTGTCACAACAGATACTTTGGCTTGTCATAGCAGGAAAAGCAAAGATGTAATTATTAATATTTTAAAAAGACTGGATTTCATTCAGGTTCCTGTTATTGTACATGCTGGTTCACTGCTATGGCTCACTGGGACACCTGATGGACCAGAGCCATTGTTAACAAAACCAAAATGCCAAGAAAGGCACGAATAAAAGACTAATATCTCTGGTTGCTTAAAGCACACAGTGACTTTTAAAGCATTCATCATTTTGTTTTGTCTTTTTCTACCTGCCTATAAAAGATATTCTGAAGGAAAAACACAGACGTAAGAAATAAAACAACTGATGCCTGAATTCAGACTTTGGGATTGTGATACTACGCCATATCTCTGTTTTTTCTACCATGACTAGAAAAAAATACTGGATAGCCTTATACTGCAGAAATATAGCAGGGAAATGATTGTGTCTATTAAGTGAGGCATCAGCGGGGCTAATAAAATATTAAAATATTAGTGCAGTCACTAAACTGAAACACAGACAAAAATGCAGAGGTAACTAGATCCTGTGAAAAAGGTAAAGAGCTGACACATCTGAGATGAGTAGTGAACTTCAAACGGCCAGTGATAAGTCCCATCAGTGCAGGAGGCAGTGGAGAGCAAGCGCAATGGATTCATTCACAGACAGGTGGGAATGGCCAGTGAATACAAATGCTGCTTTAACCTCCGAGATACCAGCACTTTTTCATTTAGTGTTTGACGTGGTAGTCGAACAAATTATAAAATTAAAAAATAAAAACAAGGCGCAAACACTAGACAGGGATTTACTATATATGCACATATAATGTGTGAGGGGTTTTATGCTAATGAGTATTATGCAGGTAGTATTTACATTGTACTTGAGTAGTCTCTTTTATCGTTTTAGTATTTTAAAGTTAAAAATTGCTTTAAGCTCAATTCTTGGAGCTTAAAGCAATTGGCTTGAAAAAGAAAATACTGGGACAAACAGATAGGAATATATTTCTTTGTCCCAACAAAGGCTTAAACAAGCCAAAACAGAAGCCTGTAATTGTACATCTGCAAAGGAGTGACACTCAGTAGACCTGTGGCAAAAATTCATTTCTTATAAATGTTTTTTTTCAAATGTAATTAAATCTTTTCACATTTCTGTTTAATGCAAAAACACCTTTTTCATCTGATATGGAATGACATGGGCCAGATGGAAGAAAAATGACATAAAAAATTAATTATACAGGGCCTTGAGAAAGAACAGGTGCAAGAATAAACCATGAGTTTTTGCAGGCGTTCTGTGACACAACATTCCACAAGACACTAACTGATCTCCATGTTTTGCTGAAATTGTATTTTTATCATAAACAGTTGTCATATTGAAATCTAATTTATCCCAATGGTATAAAAGTAAACACACTGAATAACAGTGCTGCTTGTCATAAATTATGCAATCCACTTATTTCAAAGTAGTGCATAAAGGTCGTCTACTGCATGCATTAGCAGTCAACCTGTTCATCTCCAAAAGGGGTTTATGACACCTAATGCTCAGTTTTAAAGCCCCCACATCTGTGTATGCAATCATTTCTTCCCCCACATGGTAAAAAGAAAATACAATGCACATTACAGAAAGACGGACACCAAACAATCTGAGCGGTCACAGGGATCACCTGAGCTGTGAACATGGTTACAATGACACTGAGCTGCCATTAGAAATATAATTAAATCATGAAACATATAAAGCTTCAATAAAACACCTACATTGAGTGCTGCTCTCAATGGAAACAAAACCCTAAAGATATCTACGGAGTAGAGAAGAACAAAATGCTTCATACCTGTACTGGCATGGCCCACAGGTTAGGACAGAGGAAGAAGAACCACATAAGCTGGTTGGTATCGATGGCAACCAGGTTGCAGATCTGACCTACGGTTAGCTCACCCATGGACATGGTGGAGGTGCACAGACGCATGATTTTGTTGTAGATTTTTGTCTGGGGAGAGAAGAAAAAACATAAAAAAGGGTTGACAGCAATGCATTTCCCTGTAATTAGCATTAGTTAACTGGTGCTTATTATAGTGCTAATTAGTCTTTAACACAATACTGTGTCGCAATACACACTCACAGACCACCTGTCCAGCTCAGCGTTAACATAGATATCTAATTAGCTGATCACATGGTAACAACTTAGGCATGCAGGCAGCTCAAACTGAGCATCAGGTGATTTAAGTTATTTTGAACATTTCATGGGTTTAGCTGCCCAACCAGCTAGTCTGTGTGTTTCAGAAACTGCTGATCTACTTGGATTTACCCCACACAACTATCACCAGGATTTATATAAAATGCCCCACAAAAAGAGAAAATACTAGTCAGCCGCAGTTCTCTGTGTGAAAATGCTTTGTTGATGCCAGAGGTCAGAGGAGAATGATCAGACTGCTTTGAGCTGATAGGAAGGCAACAGCAACAACAAATAACCACTCACTTCAACAAATAAGAGCGTCTCTGAACATACAACACATCAAGCCTTGAAGCAGATGGGCTACAGCAGGAAAAGACCACACTGGGTGGGTGCCACCCCTGTTACCTAAGAACAGGAAACTGAGACTACAATTTACACAGGATAACCAAAATTGGACAATAGAAGATTAGAAAATCTTTGCCTGGTTTGATGAATCTCTATTTCTGCTGCGATATTCACGCTGTGGGGTCAGAGTTTGGCATAAACAACATGAAAACACAGATGCTTTCCACAAGCACCAGATCTAAATCCAACAGAGCACCTTTGGGATGTGCTTACAACAAATCTGCAGCAACTGTGTGATGTTATCATGTCAATATGGAGCAAAATGTCTGAAGAATGTTTCCTGCACTTGTTGACTCTGTGCCATGAAGTGAATTGAATAATAACAACCCAGTACTACCAAGGTGTACCTAATAGTGTCTAGTGAGTTTATATGTCTTGATAAAACTTGGTCTTCAATAAATTTATCATTTATGGCATTGCGAAATCTTCACTAAGCTTTTATTTGTAATTATTTACAATTTAAAAAATGCTTTAATGTTTCTTTTTAGCAATTAATTATCCACTTATTAACAGCAAACTGCCTCTTGTTGCAGCATTATCATGTTCAGATACCCAAATCAGTGGATATTATTTTTTATTGCTTTAAAATTAAAACACGTAAGCAAAGGAAAAAATGGACAGTAGTTTCTGTGTTTAGTCCTTTCACTGGGTGCCACTGAACTTATCAGATTTCAGTTTTCCAAGAAAAGATCTTTAAACCAGTCAACTAAATCTCATAAACAAAGTTTCCTTAGAGAACAGATCAGTGCAGCGTACCTGTATGGCTCCACGCAGGTTGATGCCCGTTTCAATAGCCACATAGTAAGAGGCCTGGAGGAAAGTCCTCTGCAGGAGTAGGGCAAAGAAGAGCAGCACAGCCAACACGTATGCATTCTCCAGAAACTCCTTGGAGGAAATGAAATAGATCCCAAGCAGCTTTATCTGGAAGTGCAGGCGCAGAGAGAGGTTAGACAAGCAGGAACAGTTGTTAGGAATATAGGCTGAACTTCCGAGGATTTTTAATTTCAGCTACAAATGTTCCCATTCATCACTTCAAAATTTGAGGAAAATATCATCCATTTAAAACATATTACCTCCATTTCAGAGCAAGCTTTAATATTGTGCATGAAACTCAATTAAACTGAAATGAAACTGAGGCTTTGGAGTGAAACGCACAGCTGATATGTGGGTGTAGGCTGGAAACCCAAGAAGAATGCAGTTCGGGCTACAGAACACGGACACGGTATCTCTCTCAAAAATTAATGAATCCTGCATAACGAACTACAAATTATTGATTAGAAATATGTCTGCACTCCATGGCAACTCATCATTGAAACTTCCCCGTGTTTTGCTCTCTCGATACTCATTGGCTGAAATTGTCACTATTTTTCAGCTTGTCTAAAAACTGCCCTGCAGACAAGAATATTTACCGAGTGCTTCTTAAGTCTAATTTTTCTTTCCGTTCCACGCACTGGACTTGATTTTCAAACAAATAATTGAAGAGTTATTCTTACAGAAAGACGCCCGAACAGAGATAACTTCTACAGCAATAAGTCTCATAAATATTTGACGAGGTTTAAATTAGAGCACCATCAGGAAAGGTGTGCAGGGGAGACAGGGCATCATAAATATCTCACCTAACTGTAACTATAACCTTTGAGAGTCCAGAGGACGCTATGTAATGCCTCTGGTATGCCTAAAGCTGCTGTCATTACCTGAACAAATGTAAAAAAAAAACTTATTTAAATGTCAGACTAGTAAAAATTCAGCACCCGTACTTGCTAATAACAATATTTTTTATGTTATGTTGTGCTGTGTGCAAGCCCTCACCGGTGGCTGAATGGTGCGATTGTCTTTGCTGATGTGGTGGACTATGCCAGAGATGCAGAGAGGACCGGCAAAGCCCAGCAGGTCGGCCAGGAAGCGGAACGTGATGCTGAGGATAAGAGGTCTGCCGAATGCTTTTCTCAGGGCTTGCCAGATCCACTTTGGACCTTGGGGTGCTATGCCTTGAGGCCTCTTAAGTGTAATAAAAAGAAGGGCCAGATGTAGAAAAATATTAGCATGAAGACTAATAAGCCACTTTTTTAATATTCTTCAATATTCAAACACAGCTAATCTGCCAGGGCACAATAACAAGTGTGGATTTTTTTTTTTTTTTTAATTAAAAGTTTAAATTACAAACACTAATCAGACTGTTTCATTAGCATGATGAAGATTACGTCTTTGGAGAGAAACTACAGTGCCATTTGTCTGTGGAGTTGAACTAGCAGCACAACAAAAGGCAAAGGCAATGGATTAGAGTATAAAAGCTGGCTAGCATAGCAAAAGGAAATAACTGCTTGAACATAAAAGCTGAGTCAACACCATTAGATCACAGCACTGCAACAGAAACCTTTAAAATGAGGTCAGGTTCAAGGCTCCCATACACCTCGTTGCTGCATAGGATAGCATGATTAATGGCAAGTTTCACACTGCATCACATGTAAAGCGTACATAACTCCTCTGGTGGTAGTGAAGCTGGAGCACCATGTCAGGGATACAAAAAACAGATTCCAAGACTGACTTGAGGAGGTATTGCTGTTAATTTATATACATTTATATGAATTTCCTAAAACAACACAATAGTATGGCTCAGTGAGTCGGTTAGTACGATGACAGAAAAACATCTGGACTGCTACGGTGCAGTAAACAGTCCCAGGACATTTTCACTGTGTGTGCGCGCATCTCTGTGACCGTCTCTAAGTCATTCTCAGAACTGTGAGAACAGACGTGACCCTGATCATGTGCCTCTATCTTTCAATTCAAGCTCATATTAAACCTCAGTGTTTGCACACACACATACACACACGCGCGCATCCTTTCTTCCTACCTCAAGTTCAAACAACTAGGAAGGAGGATGTTTCGTTCTCACACACTCACACTGTAACTAGCTTCCCATGAAGTGCAGTGCTTTCACCCCCACAGGGGTCAGGATGTTGCCTCGTTCACAGTAGAATGGGAATGACCTGGCGCCTCCAGGCCCTCCTCTAAATGCCCCACCACCACCCTTCCCCAGCGCTCCACTGGGATCCCTCAGTCTCTCTCATCCCCTGCTCCTGCCGGAAGGAAGTGGGGTTGCGTTCACACTGGACGCACATGCAGATGTGACGTCGAGCGTGACCTTCCAAACACTGGAAAACAATGACCCTACAGAGGACGCCCTTCACATCTGACCCCTGACACGTGCTCCAGAAGTGAGATGGACAGAGAGGCAGAGAGGGAAAGAGGAAAGAAAAACAGCCTGGACTGACATTAGCGAGACTAGAAGACCAGAGAAGAAGAGAACAGGACATAAGCTGTGTTCATCACATAAAAGTCTCAGATGAAAAAAAACAAACATATATCATAATTATATTATTAAAACGCATGGAATCTTTCTGGGAGCCATATTAAGAACTAACTCATCTATCAATTCCACTAAAGAAAGAGGAATTAAAAGAGTTCAAATATTAAATTTCATTAGAGAAAGTTTTTCTTCTTTTTTAATAAGCAGAAAATACAAATTTTATTACATCCATTTAAAACCGGCTTATGCAAACAGACTTATACCAGGAGGAAACCTTCAAAAATGCAGGGATGTGAAGCAAGCCCAACACAGAAAATCAAAGCCAGCGACGTGCTTTTATGCATTTTCTCATTTCCATATATGGAGATGGAAAAGTACTAAAAGGCCTTATAGTATGCAAAAATGCAATCAAATATCTCACCACCATAAAACCATTTGTGCTAGAAATTACAATAAGGTTTAATCAGCACATATCTAAAACAGCAGAGAGGATGATATACAACTGGGGTAAATCCTAAATAAAACCCAAGCACGATATAGAGAAAAAGCCTGACCATGTGTATATACACTACACACATTCTTGTGGCAGTGTGACATTTCACTGTTTACATTAGTCAAGTACTCATATCTATGATGTCTAAATAAAGTTTATTATTCCCAGAGTTCACCAAGCGATGAGTCACTGCAGGAAAGACATTGATTCAAACATACCCAGCAGAAACATTTAAAGCAGTTAAAAAAAGCACAGCAAAAATGGGCCAAAATGAAGTGAATAAGCTACATGTTGACTTCTCACATAAATACATAAAGTCGTATTTCTGTCTCAGAGCTCAAGGTCCAAGATGATCCCCTGATAATCATCAAAAAGAAACACAGTGTATGTTCTAACTTTGCCTGTGTGGGATGGATCTCTGTGGAAACACTGGTTTGCCCCAACAGGCCAAAGACTTAAGTAAAGTAAATGTTTAACTCTGAATTGACTGTAGGAGTAAATATGAGGATGAATTTCAATCCTGTGATGGACAAAAGTTATGTCCAGGGTATGCTTCTCATCATATATTGGCTAAAGTAGGCTCCGGATCCACACGACCCTGAATTATTTATATTAAAGTCATGGATGGATGGATTTGTGCATTTCACCTTTGCTGGTTATCAGTACCTGATATATATGCAATCATTTATTCAGCTTAAAAAAGGAAAAACAAGGAAAGTAGTTGTGCTTTTGACGCACACATCGACTATTTACCGGACAACAACCTCAGCCCCCTTACTGTTCACAAAGGTCTGCTAAACAGTACTAACCTTTTGGTCTTCAAAGGCCTTGCGAAGCTTTATATAGTTTGTGAGTGCTCTCATTGCTATGGGCAGTTTGCCAATGACCTTGAGGTCGATGGGTCGTTTGTGAGCAGAGGTAATGAAGGTGTTCATCCACCAGTAGGTGGCTTTGGACAACAAGTTAACGAAGGGCTGCAGGAAGCGAACGCCGAGGTCCTGAAGGTCTTCGGGAGGCTTCACCTCTGTTGGATTGGCGAAACACATGTAGCGCTGTGAGAAAAAGAAGAGCTTTGATTAATTGTTCAATTCCCCCTAGTTACCTGAAAACTGAAAGTGAACTCTAAAAACCATTAATTGGGCATTAAACGTATAGAAATATCGACTAATCTGTGTACAGTAGATGCTAATTATATGTCAGCTGAACAGACTCTTATTAGTGGGGTTAATTATAGCTGCTGAAAGCTAAGTAGTACAGGGTGTCTGATATGGAAATTTATAACTAATGTAAAGTTTAAGAGTTAAAAACAGGCTCTATTTTAACCACAGCAAAAAAAATTGAATAAATAGAATTCCCAGTTTTGCTTGAAAATGGGGCAGCATAGGACAAATATCCAGCAAAATATGTTCTGCAAGATCCTGAGCATAAATTAATTAGAAAGATTTGGTTTAACAATCGTTTATTAATTCGTCAGCCAGTAAAATCTAAATTAGCTTTTTTTTTTTTAAAGCATGTAATGATTTATTTTCTATCACTTCAACATGAAAGTTCACATCAATTATTAGTATAAACTGTTTACACACTTTTAACAGTGCAGATAAAGATACTTCAAGAAACGGAGGTCTAGCGGGCCAAATTATTGCAGCGGATGATGGTAGAATCCGTTTCCCTGCTGTTTGCCCAGGGCTCTGTGATTTAGTAACAGGTGTTTGCTTAGTGCAGAGGTTAACAGAGACAAACACATTGTGAATTGTCCAGAGGAAAAAGACAAGAAAAGTGCACAGTGGTCTGACATTTTCTCCGTGCTCAGAAAGGGTCAGAAGGCTGAAAATGTCAAAAGCTGAATAATCATCTTGCTGTGCAATCAATAAAATATTAATAAGACACATCTAGAAACGTGATCAGAGACCAACATGAAGCCCCACACTGAACCACACGTGTGAGGGGAACCTAGTGTCTTTTAAATATACTTTAAATGAAAGGATCGGCTTTGAATTCAGAAAAAAAATAAAAACTATTTATGCGTTTTATTTTCCCATTAATTTTTTTTTAACTTTTGCATTTCTACAGGATGCTTCTATATCGGTGAGAAGCTGATGTAATTGCACAGTTATCAGTGTTACTTTGGGTTCACGGTGAATCATCAGAAGCTTGCACTGAAATGGTGAAAAAGTTAACATTAGGATGGAGTAAAAAGAACTGTACAGATATATAGTTGTGGCCAAAGGTTTGTGTGCACTCACCATGAGCATCAATATCATAGTAATTTAAAGCCTAACCTAACCTAACCCTAACCCCCCCCGCGCTCCAAAATCAACACATTCAAGCTGAACTGAAAGTTGAAGCAGCCCTCACGGATGAGCCAAATGCCTTCTGGAGAAAATTTTTATCATCAGATGAGACAAAGATTGGCCACAGTGACATGAGGTATGTTTTGAGGCATAATCATGAGGCTTTCAAACCAATTAAAACTGTACCAGCTGTCAAGTATGACGGTGGTAGCATCATGCCCCGGTGGCTGTTTTCCTGCCAGCGGTGTTGCTACATTACATAAAGTGAATGGAATAATGAAGAACGACGACTAACCCTAACCCACATTTTTCAGGTTCACTTCAAATCAACAGGTAGATGTTTAAAACTTGGACGTAGCTGGTGTTCCAACAGGACAGTGATTCCAAACACACATAACTAGCTTTGGAACAGATAAAGCAGGCTAACGTTAAGATTCTGGAAAGGCCTTCCCAAAGCCTCAACATTAATCCTATTAAAATTTGTGGACTATGCCAGTTTAAATGAACATGACCAATTCTGCCAAGACAACTGGTTAAATATGCACCCTGAATTATGCCTGAAGCTCGTTGATGGCTACCAAAAGTATGTGGTTGAGGTGCAACTTCCTAAGGGACATTTACCCAAATATTAGTGAAGGTGTATGTATATATTTGAGACTATGAATACTTTTGACCTGGTGTAGATTACAGAAATCTAAACTAAATTCAAACATCTGCACATTCTTCTCATTTTTTTAATGATTAAAGATGTACAGTATGGCATACAATCATTCCACCCAGTTCAAATAAATCACGAAAAGCCCCAAAACTACCGTGAGCTTCATGGATTTTACATTATAATGATGTACTAAAAAAATAAAGCTCTCTTCTCAGAGTCACAGAGTTTCCACAATGGATTAAAAATTTTCAAAAACATTGCATGCAGTCATCATTTTAATCATCTGATTCATAAAACGGAACCATGGGGAATAAAATGCTCCCCAGCTGCAGGGGATACTGTAAATGGCCTCAGCAAAATCGAAAGCAAGGCTGAGAGGAAATGTCACATCAGTGTCTTTAAATACAGCTGCTGTATTGTCACCGTTACTGGCTAGCCTGGCTTTAAAATTTGGAGACTATTCTTAGTTTTTTATTAATATGCAGCTTAAAATAAATGTTGCCATGTTTACTTGCATTCAAATGAAAGCCAGTGAAGGTTTATAACCACCATCACATGCTCCAGTATAACTATAAACATTTTAAGAGCTTAACAAAAAGTAGTATCACTGCATCTGAATGATCTTAAGTCACTCTCAGTAGCTTACGTGTTTACATACTCGCACAAACGTACACACTTACCCTGCCGAGGATGACGTTGATCTCTACAGTTAGTAGGAGTCCATACAGCAGCACTAGCAGTCCTGTGATGCAGTAGCGTAGCTGCCTGGGGCCGATGCCATGCTCGGTGTACTTGGCAAACTTGATGGTCTTCATGATGAAGGCCAGCACCCAGTAGATCAGCAGGGCTAAAGGGATTTAGCAGGGATCAGGGTCACACAGTGAATTACCAGATAAGCTGGAAATGATAAATAAGTCGACCGCAAACAAATATTTCAGTCTAAATGAAAAAGTGCCATCAATATGACATCGCTCCATCTGAAACTTCATTTGTGCAATAGGTGTATTTTGTTACAGGCGTGGATACATTTCATATAACTGTGTCCATGGTTCAACTCGCGTTATAATTTATTTACCATGTGGAGACACCATTCAATCTCATGTTTCAGCTGCGTAAGAGAACTGTTAAGATATTAGTTTTGCCTAACTTTTTTTCTTGTTTCTTTCCTTCTTTTCCATTGCACTGCACTGGCAGTGTGTTTCTAGCACATGTCTAATTCAGGAAACAGAAGGTAAATCTGTTGTCTTTGTTCCATGATGATTTTTGATGGAGCTACATCATGTCAGTCCAGCAGGTTTATTGCAAATAATGAGACAATGATAACGGATTCATGTTTCCACACAAAGGTTACACTGCTGGCCAACAGCAAAACCACTGAGATTTTTTTCTTCTTCTTTATAATGAAGAATATCTCTAGCATGAAAGTCAATGCCCAAGGCTCTCTTTAGAAGATGAATTTCTGCCTGGCTGTGAAATGGAAACCTTACAGCCAGGGAAGCTGAGTGACTCAATGGGAGCATTGAATAAAGCACCAGGAGCTGCACACAGATGAGTTAATGATGCCTGAGAAGGAAGGGAAAAGTGCATGGTGATTGTTCCACAAGCAAACATCACATGTGAAGAACTAATGGACAAAGGTGAAGAGTGACACTGCTCTATTTATCAATAATCATCATGAACTAGCAGAACTGAAAACACTGATCATCATTTCATAACAAAAAACTAAATATATTTGCCATGGAGATGCTTATCTGCTGTGCAAACTGTGCAGCGCTTTCACTTCATATTAATTTTCCTAAGGAAAATGCATAATTAATATCTGTACAGAAGAGAACAATCCCCCTCGATGACACTGCCCTGCATCATTATCTGAAAGTAATGAACCAGTCATCTGCAAATGACCACACTGACCCTGCAGCTCTGTTATGTAATCCCACAGAGTTTAGTAAATCAATAATCGGTTGCCATTCTGTATCGGAAATTCAAGTAAGTACAAAGCTAATGCTAGCTTTACAAGCCGTGATCACAATTCGTATTGCATTCGGTGCTACGAATGAATATGCTAAGCAGTATACTCCAGTGTGAGGCTGACAGTGAAGGTAAACTTGTATATCTCAGGAAAATGTAAAAAAAGAATCAACAGACTATACCTAACAGTAGTTTGGGAAAGTTGGAGGTCTCAATGTTATGATAGTAGACAATAGAGGTGATGCCAGCCATGAAGGCCAGAGCTGCAGGCATGTACAGGTGAAGATGGAGGGATTGACTGAACCTGCAAATAAACATCAGATAGAGAAAGAAACAGGTTAGGCTGATAATAATAATATTATTATTATTATTATTATTATGCATTTAACAGATGTCTCAATAAGCAAGTAAATTAGCCTAATTTCTCTTTAGCTCAGAGGGCTAACCACCCCAATCTCCACAACTAATCTAGAGCCTGGTAAACTAAATTAGACAACAACAGGATACACATAGAGAGGAATTAGATAACGAGACCTAAACATGAGCAGTTTGGATTCTGCATGAAGATATAGCCCTATGAGTCATTTCATGAGAATATCCAAGAAATGGAGGGAGCACTGTCATCTCACAGCAGGTCCTGGGTTTGAATCCACTTGCCAGCTGAAGCCTTTCTGTGAGGAGTTTATACATTTTGTCTGTGCCTACATGGGTTGCCTGCGGGTACTTTGTTCATGCTTATTGGAGTCCAGGGTAAAGCTCACTGACGTGTTTTGAGTTGGCAAATATTAACATTTGGCTCTCAGTTGCTTTGTCTGTATTGTGTTGGCTGGTGGTGAATGTTAGCAAGCGTCATTGTGCCAAGTAGCATCCTTTTGTCTGCATTAGACTTTCTCCATTTTTTTTTTTTTTACAAACCCACTTCAGTATGCTATTAATTCCCTACAGTAACTATAAGAATTTTCCTGTTTGTAGTCAAGGACATGCATTTCAGTAAAAAAAACCAAAACCTTTTCACAGCAGCACATTAATGAGGGCTCTGTGTCTTTTCTAATGTTACATGTAACATGTTTTTTTTTCATGTTAAAATGTCAACTTCTGTCAACTTATTTCAACTTCTCTTTGTTCCTGCTGTAGTAGTGTCATGATTCTGTGTACAGTAAATAAATAAATCAAAAAAAGTAATCATATTATGAACATTTTTTATGTGTGATAACAAATAACTGTCAGATCACAACCTCCATTTCCCCACTGTTAGCTTTGACTAGCTTTAAGCTTTTATTTCACGCCGCATTTTGTTTTTTGTCTTCATATTCTTAAGTAAAAGTTGTGTAGTAATAAAATGTACTTGGTTTCAATACTATTTAAGTAGAAAGCAAGCAATCAACAACTGCAATCCTTCCTAGAGAATTATGCACACACTGCGTAGTAGTGCATAATTGAGGAAATTTCTTTTTCAAATTCAAGATAAGTAGAGGTTAGTGAGATTGTGTGTGCAGTTAATTGCATTCACCTGCCATCCCTCCTGAACAATGGTGAAAAAAATTAAATTGTGTCATACAAAAACCATATTAATAATACACAAAATACATTTTTTTTTAAACTAAACAAAAGCATATAAAGATGAACATTCTCACTAGTGTCATGACATAACAAACATCACCTCTTGATGACTGAAATCATCATGAGGCTACAGTGTTGTCTTTTTAAAAAAAAAAAAAACATACCCATCTGAGACAATGCCCTCTGCAATCTCACAGACGAGGATGAAGAGCAGGATGAAGGTGAGGAGCCAACGCAGGTTATGTCCAGGAAAGTGAAGCCAGGTGCTGTGGTGGATGTGGACCTTTGAACTCTGGCTGCCCCAACCTCAAACATGAACCAGGGAATCAAAGTGATTGAAAAGCAACAGGGTCATTTCCTTTTAAATACAAAAAGGCCAAAAAAAGACTGGGACCATGGGTAAAATGTGAACAAAGTCATAAAGACATTTTACTCACAGAAGAAGATAGAGACTGTATCAAATGTTTAAACTGAGAAAATATGTCACTCTAAAGCAGGGGTGTCGAACTCCAGGCCTCGAGGGTCGGTGTCCTGCAGGTTTTAGATCTCACCCTGGGTCAACACACCTGAATCAAATGATTAGTTCATTACCAGACATCTGGAGAACTTCAAGACATGTTGAGGAGGTAATTTATCCATTTAAATCAGCTGTGTTGGATCAAGGACACAGCTAAAACCTGCAGGACACCGGCCCTCGAGGCCTGGAGTTCGACACCTGTGCTCTAAAGCCTGTATATACTTTTCAGCATTGATGGTGCCTTTGCAGATGTCCAAGCTACCAATTACATAGGCTCTAATGCATACCAACAGGTTATGGCATCCATGTTTTTGAAAAGAAAAATTCTAATTTTGATTTATCTGACCACTGAGCAGTTTTCCATTTTGCTTCAGTTCATTTTAAATGAGCCAAAGAGAAGACAGAAGCATTTCTGGATCATGTTCACACATAGGTTCTTCTTTTCGCTGTAGAGTAAATAATGAATACCAAGATGGCAGCAGCATGTCTCCTTGTTGAATGTCTGCTTTGGATTTGTGGGGTATTTTGTTGTTTTTTACTATTTTAAATGGAATTTAGTTTTCTCCAACAAGCTTTTTTTAAGAGTATCTTAAACTGTTCTGTAAATTCTTGGAAAGTGGCCTATTTATTGGGACCTCTGCTACTACCAGAAGTTGTCTGCACCACACCAGGGCCTGTGCTGCTAGCATAAACCAACTGAGCTTCACCAGGGCCTGTGCTGTTTGCTGAGGCCATCTCACTGCACCGGGGCCTGTGCTGCCAGCTGGACCCATCTGCACCACCCCAGGGCCTGTGCTGCCGGCTGGACCCATCTGCACCACCCCAGGGCCTGTGCTGCCGGCTGGACCCATCTGCACCACCCCAGGGCCTGTGCTGCCGGCTGGACCCATCTGCACCACCCCAGGGCCTGTGCTGCCGGCTGGGGCCATCTACACCACACCAGGGCCTGTGC
>VUQG01023053.1:0-13459 GCA_015106755.1 Etia nguti
TGTTGGCAATGTATTGGCGGAGTGTGCCAGCTCTAGTGCCTTTATATGCCACCATAACTTCATCCACACTATGCTTGTGAGTAGATGGAATGAGAAGACATCGCTTGCAAGCATCTCAAAAAGGGGGCGGACTTTGCAAAATCGGTCTGGGCTGTTTTTGAACTGGTAATTGTCATTGAAATGAATGAATCTGCGCAGGAGCTTGAATCGTTTCCTTGGCATGATATCAGCTATCATGTTGTACAGGGAATCATGGTGCCAGTAATCTTCCATGGCTGGGAAGCTGAAAACCCCCATGAAGAGTAGCACTGAAAGGAAATTTTCAATCTCCTCAGGGCTACAGGTGATTGGTTCCCCCAGTTCTTGGGCAGAATAAAGGTTGGTGTGGTGAGCAATATGTTGAATCATCTCATCTGTGAAAAGTGTCTTGAAATACTGCAAAGGGGTCTTCACAGCATCAGAAGCTTCAAATACAGAATCAGGAACATTGAATTCATCGATGTCTTCATGTTTCCAAATTTTGCGAGGAGCTTTCCTTGGGTCTGGAGATGAGCTTTGCTGAAGAGTGTTAACTGGTATTGTTACAGGAAATTTTTTTCAAAGTGTTTTTTTCATTACTTTTTTCTTTTGGGGTGGTGGTTGAGAAGATGAGCTCGTGGTTGGAATCTTCTCCTCACTCATGGACTCAAAAGAAGTTTCATCTTCCTCTTGTATAGGATGATAGTAAGGATTTTCTATTTTGTCATCATCCAGCAAAATTGTATGCATCAATAATATGGTTATAATACTTTAGCATAGTAATAGGTAAATAAGGGATGTTTTTATATTCAATCATTAGAATTTACAGTAAAAATAAAATTTCAACAGTATTAGTTTTGTATCAGTGCCATTATTAGATTATTATCTAGATTGTATAGTGTACATCTGTATTTTTTATTCTATTCCATTGTTTTTCATTTTTGCTGCTCTTTGTCTCTGTCCACTTTCTGCCGTGACGATGCAAATTTCCCACTTGAGGGACTAATAAAGGTTTATCTTATCTTATCATAAATGGACAAATCAACCGTTTGGTAACGTGTTTCAAAACAATTATTTAAACCTCATAACATTAGCTTTCCTTCATAATATTACTATATAATCTTTAGTACACCCTTTAACATTGTACAATGTTGAAAAAGTATGCCTACCTTTGATTTTTTTTGGCAAAAAGAGCTCTCTTCATGTAGCATGCTCAACTCATTGCTAACTTCTTGTGAACAATGGTCTTAAACAGGTCAATCTTTTTAAGTCACAGTGCCCTCTGGTGGATTTTTGGGGGGGGGCATTACAGATGTAAACCAATTGGTAGAAAAGACTCAATAAGGTAGGGCAATTTCAGTGAAAGCCTCAGTTAGATATAGGGCCTCAAAATGTACTCTACCAATTGGTTAACCAGAACGCTACAGGCTCTGATCATTGGTCACTAAAGTTAACACTGAAAATAAATACCGTATGTATTTCCAGATCAGTTCCCATTATAGCTTTGCTTTGAACAATGTTGCATATTTAAGAGATGTAACTGTCATACTGTAAACACAGATTTGGTCAAGGTAAAAATTTCCAATTGAAACCCCCCCCCAACAAACTTTCATTAATCTTTCATCACTACCAGAGGGTGGTATTTAACATGATAACAACAAAATGATTTGCCTTGGGTATGTCTTGAAATGTTTTTTACATTTAAATATTTCACCATATTAAGAACAACTGAATGTTCTTATGTGTGGATACTCTGGTGTCTTTTTAGATCCTCTACTCGTAAATATCTTTTCTTACAAACATCACAACCAAATGGTTTCTTTCCTGTGTGGATTAGCATGTGTCTTTTCAGTATTCCTAGCTGTGCAAACTGATTGCCACAAACTTCACAAACAAATGGTTTGTCTCCTGTGTGGACTCTCATGTGTGTCTCATAATTCCTCTTATTGTTAAATCTTCTATTGCAAATGTCACAACCAAACGGTCTCTCTGCCATGTGAACTTTCATGTGTCTCCTTAAAATTCCCATCTGTGAAAATCTTTTGCTACAAACGTCACAACCAAACGGTTTCTCTCCTGTATGGACTCTGGTGTGCATCTCAAGATTTCGCTTAGTGTTAAATCTTTTACCACAAACATCACAACCAAAAGGTCTCTCCCCTGAATGGACATTCATGTGTCTCTCGAAATACTTTTTCTGGGTAAAATTTATACCACAAATACTACAGTTAAATGGTTTGTCCACTGCATGCACAGTCTCATGTCTTTTGAGATCACCTAGTTGTGAAAATCTTTTATGACACACCCCACATCCAAACGGTTTCTCCCCCGTGTGGAGTGCTTTGTGCATCTTGAGATTTCCCTCTTGGTGAAATCTTTTGCCACAAAAATCACACCCAAATGGTTTCTCTCCTGTGTGGAGTCTTTTGTGCATCTTCAGATTTCCCTCTTGGTTAAACCGTTTTCCACAAAACTCACAACTAAATGGTTTCTCTCCCGTGTGAATTCTCATGTGCGTCTTGAAATTCAAACTCTGTGTGAATCTTTTGTCACAAACACTGCACGTGAAAAGCTTCTCTCCAGTGTGGATTCTCATGTGTGTCTTAAGATAATACTGATCTCTAAATTTTTTTTCACAAACATCACAGCTAAACGGCTTCTCTCCTGTGTGGCCTCTCATGTGTCTATTAAAGTTGTACAGATCTCTAAATTTTTTTTTACAAACATTGCAGCCAAATGGTTTCTCTCCTGTGAGGACTGTCATGTGTGACACTGTATTTTGCTTCACCCTAAAACATTTCTTACTAACCAAACAGCTGGTAGACCCTTCTGCTGACTCATGTCTCATATCACTTTTTACTCCTGACTCATCAGTACCGCTCTCCTTCCAGCCACTGTCACTGTCTTCTGTTTCAAGTTCAGAATCTGACCAATGTTCCTGCCAGTCATCATCATCGTCTTCATCATCGTCATCATCGATACTGACTTCAGTTTCATAAGAGTCTGAAGCCTTTCCATCAGCACTCGGCTGTAAATGACTGTTCAGATCTGCGTTCCAGGCTGTTTCTGCTGCTTCACAGTCTTCTGTATCAGTTTCTGTTTTTATCTGTTTAGCTGAGCTGCTGGTTGGAGGCTCTGCCTGGGAGAACTTAGGGTTTTCTTCATCATCTTCACTCTTTATGGAAACAGCAGTTAATGGGAACCTGGTGATGTTATCCTCTTCTGGCCTATTAAGCTGTTCTCCCTTACAACCAGGTAGGAGTTCCTCCTGTTCCTCCTTAATGTGGAGGTGGTCATCATGGCATGAGCTCCAAGGAACCTCTTCTTTAATCACCAAGATCTGCTGGACATCTGCAGGGACCAATAAAGACACAAGAACAGCTGTGACTGTGTACTGACACATTTCCTTAGACCTATTATTAATATTTAGAGCAATATAAATATATTTTTGCAACCTTTTCTTGGAAACTGAGTAAAATTAATAATTATGTAATTATGTTTATCTCACCTTTATTGCTTTATCAAAACATCGACAAGGGCTTTAAAAAAACGAAAGACTATGTAGACCAAGTTATACATTTCCAAAAAATGTGTAAGATATTTAGATCTTCTAACATTTGATCCGAAGATATCTGCACACTTCAAATATTAGCCTTTCAATTAAGTAACAAAAAATAAATACATAAAAAAAAAATTGGGAGTGGAGGTCCGATGGAGGTCAAAATGGGAGACGTCCCCTAGGGTGGTCGAGAATGGCCGAGCTAAGATCACGTGGGACTTCCAGATACAGACAGACAAAATGGTAATGGCTACCCAACCGGATATAGTGGTGGTAGACAAACAGAAGAAGATGGCCATAGTGATAGACGTAGTGATACCAGATGACAGCAACATCAGGAAGAAGGAACACGAGAAGCTGGAGAAGTACCAAGGGCTCAGATAAGAGCTCGAGAAGATGAGGAGGGTGAAGATAACAGTATCCCAGTGGTAACTGGAGCACTAAGTGCAGTGACCCCCAAGCTAGGCGAGTGGCTCCAGCAGATCCCAGGAACAACATCAGAGATCTCTGTCCCGTACAGCGCAGTACTAGGAACAGCAAAGATACTGCGCAGGACCCTAAAGCTCCCAGGCCTCTGGTAGAGGACCCGAGCTTGAAGGATAAAGACCGCCCGCAGGGGTGAGACAGGAAATCTTTTTAAATTTATTTTTTTATTAACTGCAAAAATTCCTGATACCTGCAAACTGTGAAGCATCATCAGCAGCAGAAGAAAACAAGCTTGGAGGCTCTCCCTCGTTTTTCTTTTCAGCTGGGCTCTGATTACTCTGTGAGAACTGGGGTCTATCTTCATCATCTTCGTTCTTCACAGCAACATCAGTGAGCAGATCCTCCTTTTCCTCCTTAATATTCCCAAGGTCCAGACTCATGCTCCAGGGAACCTCTTCCTTAGTCTGCAACATCTGCAGGAAACACTGAAACACACATGCACACCGTGTATTCAAACAGGTCCTCAGTGCAAATTGCAGATATAACTATTTTAAACTGTTCTTACACAAATATCTGTATCTCAAAATTAGAAAAAAAGGGTTTTTTTTGCACTGCACATGTTTTTGCCATCTGGGAATGATTATAAGTATTTACCGTTGCCTGCTGGGAGGCAACCTGTCGGGCTCTGACTCTTGCTGACTGCAATGACTCTCACACAGATTGTTGAAAGGTTTCAATTAACTGTCATGAAATTCATGAAAGAAGACAGATTGCTGGCATGTTGGAGTCAATCAGAGTCAACTCACCCACTCTATCAAATAAGGAAACACTCAAACCTGAGTTTCTAAGGTCTGTGTCAGGTATGTTGATGAGGTCAGCGGTCAGCGATTTCGCAGCAGTGAGCAACAGAGCAGCATTCATGTTTCGTTCTTTCTTTAACTTCTCCACAACAGAAAGATTACTTACTTTATACCTTAATAAGCACTGTTTCATAACAAATATCTGTGAGTGCAGCTATTCACAAGTCTGTCTTAGTATTTGAAAGTTACAGTATGTTAGTGTTAGTTAAATTAATATGCAGAGTATTCAGTACAATCAAACACAACAATACCAATGGTTTAACATGCCAGAATTAAACCCTTCATCCACTTAGCACTATTTGATTAGCTGTACCACTTAACCTCAGTATTTAATATAAGATGATGCCAAAATGCAACAGCACAGAACTGACTCACAGAAAACCTCAGTGAAGGCGGAAAACTGGATCACCTCTCCAGCAGGACGTTACAGGGTAATAAATTTCACTTTATATATGTTACTATTTATTTACATATTGCCAACAGGTTGGCCATGTGTATGGGCTGTTATGATGTGTATGTATCCGTGTATGAGCTGCTTCTAGCTGCAGCTTCACCTCAGCAGCGCCACGTCCACCCTCACACTAATATCTGACTCCTCACTCACACCTGGACTGCATAACGTTTTTCACTGAGGTCGAAGGGAATGATTAAAAAAAAGAGGTAGGACATTATTACTACTGTTATTGTTTGGCTTAATCGACCACGCCCACAGACTTCTCCTCGGGATTTCCCGAGTGCCACGTCTCCTCCTTACATAATGTCTCTAAGCACATGTGCTGCCTGCTGCAGGTTTTCACCCTTGCACATGAGCAGCTACCAAAGAACAAACTGCATCCACACACAGACATAATAAATTACCTGTGCAGCAGACCCTGGCAGCTTCAGCGTCACTCTGACATCTGTCCGTCTTCACTGACGCCCACCTGGGTGAGCCGCTTCCGGCGGATGCCTCTCCAGGTTTGTGTTTGTGTTTGTGACGCTCCGAAACTTTATTCCGTGTTAATTAATTACGAGGATTTTCCTGCATCTGTCTGCAGCATCGATCCAGCAGCAAGAACGCCAGCTACATGACAGGAAGTCCCGCGTTTATTTTCTTCCCTCCTGCAACACAGTCCAGACAACAGACGGTTCCTACGCCCGTGCTGTGCCATCATAGAAGCTGGCCAGCATTATGACGGTGCAAGTACAAGAAAGTCAGTATCAGAGTCATATTAAACTGCCAAATCACAATGACTCATTTAAGCCCACACTCCTATTGTATTTGGTGATGCACTGAATTATTTTAGATACTGCTGGATAGTTTCACATGTAAAAATATGGTACAATTTAAATTTGTTCGCTCATATCTTATTTTTAAAATCTAAACTAGCAACTAAACGTTTGTACTAAATGTTAAGTGCAGTATTTTAACATGGAAATACTTAACATCAAGTACATAAAAACCCGACTGGGACTAAAATAGAGAGGTGATTCCAAGATGGTTTGAGCATGTGCAGAGGAGGGGTAGTAAGGAAAGGATTTTAAAGATGGAGCTGCCAGGCAGGAGGAAAAGAGGAAGATCTCAAATAAGATTCATGGATGTGGTGAAGGAGGACTTGCAGGGTTGGTGTGACAGGTAGATGATCCACCATGGAAACCCTAAAGATCCTAAAGGGAACGGCTAAAAAAAGAAAACAAAAAAACTGAACTTAAATATAATACTTAATTAAATTTACTTGGTTACTTTCCACTACTGTATTTTCTTTTTTCTTTTGTATTTTACTTTGTTGATAACCAACAATGTTACTTAGAGGTACAAGCAAAGCATCAGTGTGCACATAGTGAAAAAGAAACAGAAAAATGCAGAATAAAACTTTGGATAATATGATATAACAGACTGTGTTTGTGTCACCTTCTGAAAGAAAACCACACAAGAAAGAAAAAAACATACACAAACAAGTTCATTTCACTCCAGTCTCAAGTTTAATAAAACAAACAGCAAAAAATATTGAACCACACATTCATCGCATCATCATAGACAATTTCAGGAGCCTCTGGTTATTGCATAGTAACGGTTACTAGGCAGTATATTTTCCTTTGCAACCAGGACATGGGATGCATGAATACAAATTTTATTAATCAATAAAACGGAATTCTTTTGATTTCAGTGTACTGGTCTGAATCACAGGGTTGAGTAGGTGACCTGTGTACTGCAAGGCCACCACAGAGGCCCAGATTCCATTGTGCCCCGGGACATATCCTACATGTTATCCCCCCTGCTCTCTCTCTCTCTCTCTCCCCCCTTTCTTGCCTGTTTTACCAGCATTAAAGGCGAAAATGCTCAAAAATAAATCTTTAAAATAACAAAACAGTTTTTTTCATATACTCTGTTTGCAGAATTATCAATACAGGCTACAAAACTGTACTGTGTAGAAAATCCTAACCAAAGCAGTGATTTGCTATTGCAAATGTGTTACACATTAATACTGTTAAATATTGGTTTGGTGTATATCAAAATTTCTTTCACTATGGTACCTGTTATTGACAAGAGGACAACTTAAGTGTGCAGGTTTTACTATACAGTGCTGTGTCAAAGTATTTGCCATCTTACTGACTTTTTAAAGAACAAAATAAAATAGATTAGATTACAATAGAATACTGATGCCCAGACCCTCACTACTACTCATTACTGCCCTCAGTTAAGGTCAGAGTTTATGATTCAACAAAAAGAAAGAGACTGGGCAAAAATGGCATTCATGGGGCAGGTCCAAGGAGAAAACCACTGCTGACCAAAAAGAACCCAAAATCCTAGTCAAAGTCTGGACTTAAATCACATACGCTCTGGTGTGACCTTAAACAGGCCGTTCATGATGGAAAACACTGCACTGTGGCTGCCAGTGCCGGCACAAACAGTTATCGGGTTAAGGAGCCAATTACCTTTTCTTGGATAGTTTTTGTCCTTAATAAATAAAATCATAATTTTAAAAAACTGCCTTTTGTATTTACAATTGTTATCTAGGTCTAGTATTAACATTTGTTTGATAATCTGAAAAATCTAAGTGTAACAAATATGCAAAAAAGTAAGAAATCAGGAAGGAGGCAGCACTGCACATTATGCAATTGGACGAATCTGGTTGCTATGGCAACTTGGCTAACAGACAACTTCAATTTGTTACATTTTGAAAACAATTATGAACTCCTGTATAAATGATTTACCTAAATGGTTTCTAATATTAATTTGAAGATAAACATGTTTCAATAAAGGAGATGGTGGTATAAATGAATTCATTATTTTTTCCTTAGCAGGAAAGCAAACATCTGTTTGTATTTTTTACGAGTTTGCCTTTAAAACATGTCTGCATAAAGGTTTCATGTTCTGTAACCTAGCACCACCTTTAATAGAGCAGATAGGATGCATCAGGTTGTTGTGACGATAATTAAGTTTCCTAGCAACTGTTGCTAAGGAACCTGGTGGCTCCATGGCTCAGTATACTTAAAAGAATACTTGTGCCAAGATTCATGTTTTCTTTCACTAATTGTGCAATTCTGACTCCACTTTGCACCCATCACACAGAATAAAGCTTTTGCAGCACTGGGTAATTACACAATTTTTGCTCTACTTGATCTGAAAAATAAATATTCCACTAATTAACATAATTTAATTTGCATTTGATAATTCATGCTCCACCACCTTCATGAAAAACACGTGGCCTGTAAAAGACGGCAGTGTCACTATTAAATATTAACAAATATCTTAAGATTTAGCACCAAATCACAACAACAGTCACTTCACTTTGTTTTATATTGTAAAGTAAAGACCGTACAATAATACAGAGAAAACCCCTATGAGCAAGCCCTTGGTGACAGTGGGAAGGAAAAACTCCCTTTTAACAGGAAGATACCTCCATAAGAACCAGGCTCAGGGAGGGGCAGCCATCTGCCTGGTTGGAAGGAAGGAAAAGTAGACAGGACAAAAGGCATGCTGTGGAAGAGAGCTAGAAATGAATAATAATGAATAACAAATAATAATGATTAAATGCAGAGAGGTGTATAAACACACAGAGAGTAAAAGGGGTGAGTGAAAAAGAAAACATCATTGGAATCCCACAGCAGTCTACACCTATTAACTAATGGAGGATTCAGAGTCACCTGATTTGATTCATGTTTTTCAGACTTACCTCTGAGTAAATCTTTATCCACAAAATTTATCTACTGAGTGGCTCTCATGTTGATTCACATGTCAATTCTAAGACGTGAGTTTTGGTTAAATCTTTTCTTTTTTTTTTTTAGCAAACTTAACAATTAACTATTTTTCTAGACTCATTACATCACAATCAGTCTGCATTGAGACTGGGATATATATTCTTGGCAGTTTTAATCCATCCATTCTCTTAATTCCTTAACCAATTTAGGGTCATAGGGGGTTGGAGCCTATCCCAGCTGTCATCAGTTTATGAACATGTCATCAGTCCATCACAGGGTTAAAGCAAAGAGACAGTCAAGCATTTACACTGGCGTTCAACTATGGCCATTTTAGAATCACCAATTCAATTCAATTTTATTTATACAGCGCCAAATCACAACAAAAGTCACATCAAAGCACTTTATATTGTAAGGTAGACCTTACAATAATAATAGATACAGAGCCCTGCGACAGACTGGCGACCTGTCCAGGGTGTACCCTGCCCCACCCTGTGGATCACCCTGGGTCGACACACCTGAATCAAATGACTAGTTCATTACCAGGCCTCTGAAGAACTTCAAGACATGTTGAGGAGGTAATTTAGCCATTTAAATTAGCTGTGTTGGATCAAGGACACATCTAAAACCTGCAGGACACCGGCCCTTGAGGCCTGGAGTTCCCCACCCCTGCTGTAGGGCCATGGTGGGAAGCTAGAGCACTCGGACAGAGCTCCTGCAGGCCCAGGTAGAACAAAAAGATCCCATC
This sequence comes from Etia nguti, assembly GCA_015106755.1. NCBI lineage: Eukaryota > Metazoa > Chordata > Actinopteri > Cichliformes > Cichlidae > Etia > Etia nguti. The sequence goes on from VUQG01023053.1 coordinate 9,791, forward strand.
TTATCCCTAGATTTGAACCCAGAAGCTTTTTGCTGTGAGGCAACAGGTCTATCCACTGTTCCACTTTAATATTATTTTAAAATTCACAAAGATGATGTTGCCATTAGCAGGAAATGCCGCTGTTATCTAAAATGGTGCGTGGATGAATGTTTCTAGAAACAAAACAGAGTTTATAGACCAAGATATTTTCTTTATTCCATCGGAGGCTGTTAAATTTATTAAAACTGTGCTGGTCAGACAGTCTTGGTTTTTAGATTATGTTCCAGAACAGTTTACTGAGTGACCACGCAGCATCACCAAATAGCAAACCTTTGGATGATATAACAAACTAAGCATCAGGAGACTAATTTGTTCCAATCCATACAATCACTGGAGCCAGTTACGTGGTCAGAATGCATATGAGTGACAGCTTCCTTCAGTTTTCTACCAGAGAGTTATGTGAACGGGTCGATTTTAACCCTGACCTGGCCTGGTTTTGTTGCCTAAAACTAACCAAATAGTTTTGTTATCAAAAGACATCAAAACTTAGATTTGAAATAGACTTTTAAAAGAAAGTGATAAGTTAATTAAGATTAAAAACGCTGGTTTTTGGTTTCACAAAGAACCCAGTCTCCTGGGACAAAATGCTGTGAGTGACCCACACTGAATTCCTCCATGCTTGGACTCTGTCACTTTTCATGCCACTCCACCTGATGCGTAGACTTTCTAGCAGAACACCATGAACGTAACATCTCCATACTCTTACTGCAGACTTTTTTTAACTGACGACTTCCTAATTTTACTAAAGCCGAAACTCCACAGCTTAGATCATCTGCATAGTTTCTAAACATTCAAATCTTCTTTTGAAACCGGCACTATGAAATTTCATAAATCTTTCTCCATGATTACATGACAGCGTCTCATGTGCCTCTTAAGACTTCCCTCTTCATTAAATCTAATGACACAAATGTCACAACCAAATGGTCTCTTCTCCTGTGTGAGTTCTTAAATGGTTCTTAAGATTGCTGTTAGACTTCAATCTTTTACCACAAACATCACAAACAAATGGCCTCTCTCCTGAATGAACACGCTTGTGCGACTTAAGATTCCCCTTACAGTTAAATCTTTTACCACAGATGTCACAACTGAACGGTGTCACTCCTGTGTGGATTCTCATGTGCCTCTTCAAAATTCCTGACTGAGAAAATCTTTTACTACAAACAGCACAACCAAATGGTTTCTTTCCTGTGTGAACGCTCATGTGTATCTTAAGGCTTCTGTCACACTTAAGTCTTTTACCACAAATTTCACAAACAAATGGTTTTTCTCCCGTGTGGACGGTCATGTGTAGCTTAAGATTTCTGTTACAATTAAAGCTTTTACCACAAGTATCACAACAAAATGGTCTCTCTCCTGTGTGGACGCTCATGTGCATCTTGAAATGTATCCTTTGTGTGAATTGTTTGTCACAATCAGCACATTTGAATGGCTTCTCCGCAGTGTGAATGATCATGTGTCTCCTTAGATCCCCTATTTTTGAAAATCTTTTAGGACAAACTTCACAGCAAAATGGCTTATCTCCTGTGTGGATGCTCATATGTGACTTCAGAATCCTGAGCTGTGAAAATCCTTTGCTACAAACGTCACAAACAAATGGTCTTGTGCCAGTGTGGACACTCATGTGCGTCTTTAAATGTATCCTCTGTGAGAATTTTTTATCACACAAACTACAACCAAATGGTTTCTCTCCTGTGTGGACTCTCATGTGTGTCTTAAGACTACAATGATACCCAAATGTTTTTTCACAGATGTTACAACTAAATGGTTTCTCTCCTGTGTGGACTCTAATGTGGACCTTAAGATTTGCATTTTTGTTGAATGTTTTTCCACAAATATCACAACAAAACAGTTTCTCTTCTGCATTTTGCTTCACTTTAAGGCATTTCTTATTGACCAAACAGCTGGAAGTCTCTTTTCCTGAATGACATTGTCTGTGCTGCTGAAGAGACTGATTGCAGAAAAACTGCTCACCACACTCAGAGCAGCTAAAGGATTTTCCAGCGGCCTTACATTCCACATCACTATTTACCTCTGACTGACATGGCCCACTCTCCTTCCAACCCTTTTCACCATCTTCAGTTTTAGGTTCAAAGTTTGAAAGAGGCGCAAAATCAATTTTAACTTCTGTCTCATGAAAGTCTAAAGCCTTTCCAGTAGCATTTGCTTGTAAATTAGCATTTGGTGCTAGGTAGGAGGCTGGTTCTGGTCCTCCCCCATCCTCTTCATCACTTTCTGCTTTAATCTGCTTAGCTGAGAAGCTGGTTGGAGACTCTGTTTGTCCTGTGCTTTGATGAAGCTGTGAGAACTCTGGTTTCTCTTCCTCATCTTCACCAGTGAATGGAAACCTGATGATATCAGCCTCATCCAGATCGTTAAGCGTCTCTCCCACCTCTTCTTCCTTTATGTGGAGTGAGTCCTGCTGGTCCAAGCTTCGAGTCCAAGAAAGCTCTTTTTTAACTGGCAACATGAGCTGGACATCTGCAGGGAACAGTGAACCATCTTGAACCATCCTCAGTTCAAGATCTATTGTCAAATGTACTCTAACTGCCTGGCTGAAGTCAGGTCAATTATTAATCAGCCAGTTAGAGTACATTTGACAATAGCTCTTGAACCATTGGGTCACATGACCAAAGCAATAGCTTTATATTTGAGGAAAATAAGGATAAGAGAAAGAGAATGGATGCAGGAATGAAATATAAATATATATTTATAAATGTGTGTGTGGTACATGACGCCACGCATTTATAAAACAGATTTTGAAAATGTTAAAATACCCCCAATAAATATGTTTCCAATCTTATGAGCCTTAGGCTCTTTTAAAATCACTTTCATTAACTCTATCTTAATAATTTTATATTGGTCATCATCTGAGTTAACCATAATCGGTATGTCTATGTTTTCTTTTCTAATATAATAATGTATAATATCCATCCATTCATTCATCCATTAATTTTCGACTGCTGGTTTGGAATGCAGGGGCAGCAGTCTGAGCAGAGAAGCCCAGACTTCCCATCTTTCCATAATTGTTTAGAAGAAACTATCTGTATTCTGGCAATACAACAAAGCAGATAAATAAAAGGTATAAATATTACTACCGTATTTTCCGGACCATAAGGCGTGCCGGATTATAAGGCGCACTGTCAATGAACGGGCCTGTTTTCATACATAAGGCGCACCGGATTATAAGGCGCATTAAACCAAACAAAACAGTCCGATAAGTCCAACTTTACTCAACTCATTCTTCTTGCTTCCTCCACTTCCGTACCATTAATTCATTAATGTTGAATTCTCTCGCAGCTGCTCTATTCCCATGTTGTTGCAGTATATTAATGACTAACCTCGTATTGTGGATGGATTATCTCAGTTGTTCTCCTGACTGAAGTTTGGTCCGTTTACAGCATCCTGCCATGTGATTGTATTTGTCCCTAACCATTGGGAACCCTCATGTTAACTTTTATCTAGTGGAAAAAAGTTAGCATTCATCCTCCAGCTTCACTGTGTTTATGTTATGCTAACATAGCTGTGTTGCTAGCGATCATGTAGCACATCATTATATACCAGCTAGTCCAACTTCAGTAACCCTTCAAAAGTCACTGCTGTTTAGTTTTCTGTCTTCATTTATGTTGGAAG
>VUQG01023055.1:0-27231 GCA_015106755.1 Etia nguti
TCTCGGGCATAGCTTTTGTACCCCCCCCCAAACCCCCCCCCTCTCCAGCCCCCATTGCTTTCCTTACTGCTTCCCTGCTTTGATTTTATTGCGTCTTAAGTGCCAGAGGTTCAGTATTCTCTCTGAACAGATGCACAAGTCGTCCAAACGTCCTGTAGGAAGTCCTATCAGCATATGAATGTAAAGGTTATATGCTAGTAATTAGACTGGCTCTACGGTATATAGCCTGTAGCACAGAGCAATCTGCTCACAGTTAGGAGTGGGAGGTGCGTCTTTGTTCTCTCATTCGGTCTTAAGTTTAGAAAATAGCAACTGGAACGCAGCCAGAGTAATTTGGTCCTTATACTCAATGTACAGTCACATGTGCCAAGAGGGAGTGATGAGGAGATGAGGGTGATTGAGAGGGTGACAATCAAAGAGGTCATGGGTTTGAATTGATGCAGATGGAAGAGCAGACCAGGTTTTTCATCTGCTTAAAACTCTGCGTCATTTTTTTTTTCTTTACAAGGAAGAATTCAAATATAGGAGACCCAAACAAATAAGCAGTATGGATATGTATGCTAACCTGGGCGATGAGGAGGATACATTGTGGTGTTTTGAATAGGCTCTGTGATGATGTAAATTAAAGAGGAGGCCTTTAAAAGTGGAACAGGGGGCCTTATTGCATATGCATCGAGGTAGATCAAAGCCTTTTCGGAGGTCACACATTTACATAGCGATATCACCAGAGCTATGGGAACCTGGCAACCCTGTCTTTGGACTATTTTTGAATAAAGAGGGCCTTGTGGAAGTCCTTTGGCACAATTAAACAGGAGTCAAGGAAGTTCCCTTTGCCACAATGGTTCTAGCCATTAAATATCATCTTTTGGAATTAGTTAGGCGTCTTCACGTAAGTCTGTTTTGATTGTTGTACGTATGCCAATTGGGCTGATTTATTTTTGTGTGTGTTTTATTATACTCAGACAAGATTTTTTTACCTTTATTACTTTATACACAAAATGCCAAATATATAAATGAACGATCACATAGCAAAATCACGAGCGCTACAATAGGAGCCAAGGAAGTTCTCACGAGTGCACTGTCTGAGTCAAGCCACTAAATATCACCAAAGTTAAATGGATGCTTTTGTTACAAATAATTTTTTTTATTCTATTGTACTGCTTTGCTTAGTTTGTGTTTAGTCTGTAACCTGATTACAAAGACTGATATCTGAATTGACTTATTTCACATGCAGTATTTGGTTTTAAAGTCATGTTAAAGTTTTCTCTTCATTTTTTTTCAGCAGTGAAAAAGTAAATCTCTCTCAAAGAGAGCCTGGGGTCACAACTTCACAAGGCTATTAACTATCTTTGTGTTTCTAGGAGAGAAAAGGCACGCTCAAAGGCTCATTCTACGCTACAGTCAAAAGGTGAGTGTACACTAAATTATTTCATTTAAGTGAAAACACACAGTGTCAAAAAGAGGTTAATGACACCAAATGGATCACCATAGAGAGATCCATGTGTTTACATCTGTGAAATTATTATAAATTTAAGCTTCATAAAAAATACCATCTATTTGATTAAATTTCTCTGTAAATGCAGCTGTACCTTTTTGAGGATGTCTATATAAAAATGTGACCATGAAGCCAAGTCAGGTTCCTAAAAGATTAATTGGAAGCAAGCGCTACCAACTCGATTAATAAAAAAGCTAAAATGCTTTTATTTTAGGGGACATCCTGTGTCTTTGTCAACTTAAACAAAAGCCCTGAACTTTGAGGCATTTAAGGTACTGCTCTAAATAATAAGCAGAGAGAACATTGCTGACTCTACAATGGCAAAACGCCCGCTGAATGTTATGATACGAGCTGCAATCAGAAAGTTCCATGCACCACCAGGCCACCTTAATCAGTGCTGCTACATTTGATTTCATTGAAGCAACTATCTCCATTTGCAGCGCGAGCTGGATCTTCTCCGCTGTGTTAAATCGACAGTGCTTTAACTTGATTTTCAAATTTGGGGAATTAAAAAAATTGCAGGGAGGCAAATCTGGGGAGAAGAGCTGATGGAGAAGAATTGTGTCAGTGGAGCAAAGTGCATTAGATGCTTGGAAACAAACGTACGGTGTACAGTGCAGGTTTCGGTTGAATGTTCCTGAGATGTCTCAGCATGGGACTCTGGACTGACAGACTGATACTAGGGAATTCACAGTGCACAGCTCTAGGTCCAAAGTTGCATAAGGAGATGATCTTGAAGGGGAAATTGTCCAAATTTGAAATGAGGTACGGTTTAGATTGTTATTGGCCAAGCTCTGAATTTTTTTATTAATTAATTATTATTATTTTTGTACATGTACAGCTGTGATCAGACCCAAAATTCTCTAAGCACAAAAGACCTACATTAAACACATACACTGATGAGCTGCAGCATTAAAACCACCTGACTATAATTACGTGCAGACCCCCTTCTGTCACCATAACACCTTTGTCCCATCGGGCCTTTAATCCAAGTCGGTGCTGTTTCCTCAAAGCAGTGTGGCAGAGCGCATTATTGCACTGGGAGAGGCTGCTGCTGTCGGGGAGCGCTTTGCTGCGGAGTCATGTTCGGTCTGTAAAGTTTTAAGTATAAAAACATCGACATGAATGTCAGCAATGAAGGTTTCCTAGAAGATCTATGGGTTGTAAAGACATGTTCACCTGGCAGCGGTTTTAACGTTATGGCTAATTGGTACATAAACTGTGTAAAAGGGAGAATGTTAAGATTGTCAAGGTGAGCTTACTGGAATGCTTACAAAGAGAGTATAGAAACGGATGCAATAAATTACTTATTCTCAAGATGTCGACAGTAACGGTCCTTTTGAAGCTTGGAGTGAACATTCTGCCAGAATAATGTAATCGTGTGTTTTGTTCTTTGTACCTCTCTGTATAGATTTCTGGGGTCAATCGGATGACAGCAACTCGGAGATTGAAGCAGCCTTACGTCCTCAACCTTTCAACAGCGATGGCATTTATGACTTCTATGAGTGATATTTCCACCGAGATATTTTTTTAATGTACTACATTATATCACTGCAAAATCTGCGGCAGATTGACTCGTGGTAGTTCACCCGCTGACCATTATTTTAGTGGTCTGCATTGTAAATCGTATGCACACTGTATCATAAAAACAAATAATAAAGTTGACAGCTCTCACGCTGGGTAAAGTATGTGAAGAGTTGTCCAACACACTGATGTTAACCCTGCTTCAGTCTCTTTATCTGAACAACTCTCCCAGCTCATAATAACAGCTCGAAATAGATTAAACTGATCTTTTAAAGCGATTTGTTTGCACTAGGCTGAAAATCATGCATTTTGAATGCCGCAAGCATCTCCGAGTGCTCTACCTCCAGCATGCTCGAGTGTAGTGATGTGAGTCACCTGTGAAATGACAAAGCACAATGGCCACTCTGCACGCTTCTGCGCGACCTGTGAACCCGCTGAAGAGGCCCATCTCCCAGGGCACAAAGTGTTGCAGCACTAACAAACTCTGAATATTTTCATCCTCTAACAAACGCTCTGCGCATATTTTTGCAGGCGCTTCTTTAATTTTGCTAAAGCTTCAGAAGTGCAAAGACGTGTTTACATTTCTCTGTAAATAAGCCACAAGTAGCAGATTTATGCCGAAAGCACACAATGGAGCTACAATTTATGATTTTCCAGCATATTGCATGTTCTGTATCTATTAATATCTCAAAGCTACTGCGTGGGAGGCTGCATTCCAAGGTTTACATTTATAGTTCATTATGTCTGTGGTGCAAATTTCCAAAACCACCATTCTGGGTTGGTGGTAAAAGCCCCTGGCATTCAGTGTCAGCAGGATTCCATTAGTCAGCTTTAGGTGACTTTACATGCCTGAACCTTTTAAAGTAGGACTCCACATTCATTACCAATAATGGCTTCAGACAGCCCTGACCCACCACAGGAAAGGGACTGGCAGAATAATTTGGAGTTGGCTAAAAAGGCTCCCCAACATAATATCCATGTTAAGGAGCATGTCAACAGATACTTGTGTGCGACAGATAGCTCATGGTGAAAGTGGAGTTATATTGTACTAATGTGTACTAACACAGAAACATTATTTTTTTTAAATATATAAAGAACTTCTGCGAGTCCGTGGCACAGAGGCGATGGTGATAATATTCAGCTTGTTCTTTCTAAAGCGCCTGCGTTTTCACACCGTTATGTGAGGAAGGGTAATGTTTTTATCTTGCAGTTAAGAATTTTTCACATCTTGACTGACCCGATCACATTCAGGCATTAGATGGAGCTGTAATGGTTTTATGTTTTGTTTGTCCTGATGGAAATTATTGCAATTATTTAGCATTCCTAAAATTCCAGTGATGAAAACTATGACTAGATACACAGATACACATTCTTCACCTTTGAATGATTCAGTTGCTAAACTCGAGCCCCGCACAATGCACAAGTTCAATGGTACATGGATACTGAGAGCATTCATGTAAAAAAAAAAAAAATCATCTTCCTTTGAGGTCCCTGAATCCATACAATCCTTAAAATCGTGTCATATTTTAAAAATGAAGAACAAATACAATAACGATATCTCGTGATTGCATGTTAACCGTAGTACTGATGGTTATTTATATATATGACATGTTAAAACAGTCCTGAGAGGTGTTCATGCTCTCTCGTGGCTGCGTTGGGTTTTGTTTTCATAGTAAGATTGTGGCAGAGACTTGGATTCTTGTGAGTTGACATGACTGACATTGGAATTGATGAAAAACCATATGGGTGGGACTAGACTCTTCAGTTTCTTGTGTGTTTCTATAAAATGAGAAACTCAAGGTTTTGTCTCTTTATCAAATGTGAAGTTATCAAATGTAGACTCAGCTGTCCTTGATCACAGTAATAGCATGGCAGCTAAAGTATAAGCAATCAAACTACTCCCACTGGTTCAATGTGAAACCAAAGGGCAGAGAGACTGCTTGACTGCGAGCACATTTTCTTTCAGATGGAAATAAAAAAGCACAATTGTCAAAGCAAGGAACCCTAAACAGAACATCTGTGTGAAGCAATGTCAGACTTATAGGACGCTTCAATTTTCTCTTTCCTTGAGTTTTTCATTGTGGAAAAAGTCCACGGCTGCATAGGCTAAAGACGAGAGCTTTTTTCTTTTTTTCCAATAATGGCTTGAAAAGTGAAACAGTAATTTTTAGTAATGCAAAAGATCAGTAGTAGCTCATTTCCAAAGAAATATTTCTTACCCTTTGTAATGCGGATTAACAAAATAAGCGAGCTCAACAATAACATGCACAACCACATGTATTTGTAGCGTGTGTATGCGTTATATTTTTATATAGAGTACTGTGACTCACGCTTTATGCATCCCCATAGCTCCATCCCTGTAGCTACCATATACAACAAAGGTTGAAGTATGACACGATGCAGTTTTGTTACATTTACAAATAGCAGTAACCTGACAGCAACATTGCAGTACCGATCGAACACGACGACCACAGATCTCAAGCCAGCTACACAACAGCAGTTGGTAAAAAGGGGAGCGAGAGCAGTGCCAGTATATTCATCTTTATCAGAAACCAAACTAACCTACTGCACAAAGAGAAAAAACGGAGACACCATCATGTAATTGCACTTCAACACGCAACCTACAGTACCTCGTGGCTGCATATGGTCATTGTCCACCATTATAAGAGAAATTGTCTCGTGCGCTAGATCTCCATGTTCAATTGTTGAACAGTGTTGGAAAAAGGCTCTTGAGTGTACAGCTTCCATTCTGTCCTACCCTACTTTTATTTTTATCAGTGAATAATCATTTAAAGCAAGGTCATTTTGATCTTCTGCCTCAATAGGCCTCAATTAAATATTCATTCATTCTGATGTGGCCTCTTCGGCAGCTTCTTTGGTATGTGTGTTAAAGAGACAAAAGGCTTTGCTTTTGATTACACAGGCTTGGGCTGTTTCAAAGAGATCCGGCGCCATTATATTGCGTTAAACAATCTTCTCCACTGATCAACAGTTTTTGGTAAACTGTTTACTTTGGCTGGGATTAGTGATTTTGCCCTTGAACGCTGAAACAAAAACAGTTTATTTTGTTAGGAAGGCTTGATAGACCTGTGTCTCGGAGGCTTTTGTTACACGATTAATGCCCTGCTGCTACCTGCATCTTGAATTCTGCAGTTTATCTGTAGCTACATCACAGTTGTTGCTGTTGAGGAGCATATAACGTCGGTACAACTTCAAATCGGCCTTTGTTGATCCAGTTTACAAATACCGGTACGGTGTGCATAAGGGTGGATGTTATTTACCCCCCATTTCTACACCACAGTTAGCACTGTAGGTGTATAGGGATGGCAGTCTGTGGAATCAGCACCTTGAGAAATTACTCGGGTGGGTGGGTTTGTGGGACATAGACAAAGGCTGACAGGAAGACAAACTACTGACGGACTTTTCACTTTAATCTCTTTTTCCTATACTCATACTACGCAGTTTAATATTCCTTCTGCAAATGATCACTTATTCCTTTAACTTATCAGGGTGACAGACGTTAGATTTTTCACAACAGACGTTATGATTTCTCATAGAAGGAAAAACTGATTTTATGCTCAATTTCACAGAGGGTCACATTAGCTTGTGTACCAGGACCCCGGAGCTAGCTCACCAAAACCGATTGCTGTTGTTTAATGTAATCAATTTCATCACTGCTCTTCCTGCTGTGACACCAAAATGTCCTCTGTTCTGCATGTTTGTCCATGTTTTTTGAATGTCTGGTTTCAGAGTGGGGAATTTTGTCACGGTGTTGTCTGTGGAGTGTCCGCAAATTTCATCTAACAGTGCAGTTAATATTAAAGTAGAATTAAGTGGTCCAAGTATTTTAAACAGTCCTTGATTAGCAAACTGTAGCACCTAAATTATGATGTGACTGATACATATTTGTAAAAACTGTTTTTTATCTAGGACCTTTATGTTACTGCTGTCCTTCATACTAAAATGGATCATTTATAGCCTTTTGAGGGCAAGAGTTTGGACTACTGCAGCAACAGTGCTACAGTTGTAGTGCCTTCACTGAAGGCTAAATATATGTGTTCGAGTGTAGTGTCAAATAAAACAACAAAAAATATATTATTCTTCAGAAATTGAAGTTGGTTATTGTTCCAGCTAGTTGCATGAAGTTGGTTCTCCCTCTTTCAACAAATGCGAGTGCTCCGATAAGTCTTATTATACCTTTTCACAATATGAAACATATCTCCAGCCCTGCTATTACATTTATCACTTGATTCAGCAAGTATCTGAGAGCGCAGTGGGTGAACAATAGGTCCAAGAATGATTTGCACATGAATGATGTCTGTGAATGAGAGTGGGTTACAGAGGAAGGCTGTCTCTCCATAGTCAGGGCAGGAAGATTTGCTCCCCTCTGCCCCCACTCCAAAGGCCAGGTGAGATTCTCTGACACAAAGGGCCAAGTGAAAATCTGTTCAGCTTGGACGCCTAAAACCCTTATTATGATGATGCTTTAGGGAGGATTTCAGTGGGCATATATAAAAGCGCAGAGTTGCTCCCATCTACAGCTGGATACCGTCTTTATGGAAGGATGTTACATGTCCATGGGACTTTGATCTCCTTTATTACAAGAATATATATTTTTTTCTGTACAGCATCATAGAATACATATCACATTCTGCATTTCTGTGGGTGTCAAAAAAAACAGAGGTCCCTTGCACTAATGCTGTTCACAACCTGTGAACACAACATGTTGGCTTACTCATGCAAAAAATAGATTTAATGTTTAATGTTATCATTTGTTGTTGGAAATAACAAAGATATATGATAAACTGTTTATGCAGACAGCATAAAACGAACATATACCTGCTTTCAATTCCAAGGTTTTGCGTAACAGGACGTAATAAAAGTAATCTGACACTTATCAGGGTTAGAACTTCATATGAACAGCAACACGTGACCTTTTACACTGTGTCACTATTTATTTAACTAAAATTTAAGCCAAAATGCAGAAGCCATGGGTGTAAAGGCAAGTGCACTGCATGATTCTGTAGCTTGCTGAAGCATCTTTAGCAGCAGGGGGAAGGGATTTATTTTTGTATGAGTATCAGTGTTTCACATCATTGTGGAGGAGCTTCTGCCCACTCTTCTTAAAATGTTGCTTCAGTTCATTAAGGTGTGGGGCATTCATTTATGCACAGCTCTCTTAAAGCCCCACCACAGCATTTCAGTCAGGTCTGGACTCTGACTGGGGAGATTTGCTGACGTGCTTGAGATCATTGTCCTGCTGCATTTCACAATTTGCTTTAAGCTTTACTTGTCGGACTGATGGCCTAACATCTGACTCTCGGGTACTTTAGTATGCAGAGGAGTTCGTGGTTGTCCTGTAGTGGTGGTGGTGGTGGTGTCCTGTGCTTTTACCACTAAAATGTATTAATGTTAATGAAGTGCTACCTCACACTACGAAGGCCACGACTGTTGTATAATGTTTTCAAAGTGTGTGCTCTACTCTACAAAGATTTTTCAGTTCTCTGAATTTTTTTATGATATCATCACTGATGACGAAATCCACAAATAATTTGCAATTTCTCATTTTGAAACTTTTATGTTATCTTTGTGTCATTTTCAAATAAGTGTAGGTTTTAAATGTTTTTGTTGTTGTGCATGACCTGCTAGAGTCAAAGTGTCTACTTGCACAATAATGTGCAAGTTTTAGGTAACTGCTCTTTAACTTGAGTCAATAACCATCAGTTTCAGAATATGTGACTGGAATATTGCTGCAGAAATCCACCAAACATCCAAACAATTCTGTTTCCATCTGTTTCATGTAACCACATGATCCTGCAGTCGATGTGTTCATTGCTGAAGAGCTAAGGAGTCTTAACAGGAAAGATGCTGCTGATTGTACAATGGTTTTTCTACCGATGTCTGAACACTAGCAAATTACTACTACAGGAGATTTGTCCAGTAATGCAGAGTTTTTTGTCAATTCGATTTAATTTTATTTATATAGCAGTAACTCAAGGTGCTTTATTGTAAGGTAGAGACAGTTCAGTAACACCCAACCTTCTGATGACACCCTGTGAGCAAGCAATTGGTGACAGTGAGAAGGAAAAACTCCCTTTTGTCAGGAAGAAATCTCTGGAAGAACAGGTTTAGGCATGGGCAGCCATCTGCCGTGACAGGTTGTAGGGCACAACTGAATGCAGTAAATGTTGATGAATCTCACTCTGATGCTTGTAGCAGTGTAATAAGAAAACTATTACTTACTTTTCATTATATTGAAAAGGATGCGCTGTATGCATCTGATCAAGGAAAATTTACTCATAATCATAAATAGCAAATCATTTTCATACAGAAAAAAGGACTGATATTAAAAACATATGTACCGCTAGGACATATTTAACTGCACTGACCTTGTTACCACTCGTGTAGGCACCACTAACAAAAGCATATTTAAATGAATTACAAAGATGTTCTGACTCTGACTGCCTCTGGCTGTCCCAATGACATCTGCACAAACATGAAGATATATCGGCTGTATGGCAAATGATCTTATGAATTTATAATTATATATATCTATATATATATTTAGTTTGAATTAGAATAATACATTTTTCTGTTTAATTCAACTGCAAGATTTGATTTTTAAATACACCTTGGTAGGTGAAGTTATTGGCTAAATTTATTGTAAAAGGCACTACAGGACCAAGAGTTCATGTGTTGCACATTTGAACAAACTCCTGTGTCCTAGCTTTATTCCAGCATCGATCCCATTTCTGTGATCCTTAAGCTGAGAACACGAGAAGGGCCGGCTATGTTGAGCTTTAATGAAGAGACCCAAACCGGGGCTCTGGTCAGAGAGCTCCAAATCTAGATTGCCAGATTTCTGCCCGAGATGCTTCAAATCACATTATAATTAACCGCATTTAGAATGAAGAGCAGAGAGTCCCTGCTTAGAGCTATTCCCATGATTCCATCTCTCTTTCTTTCCTCGTAACTCTTCCTCTGTCACTCTCGTCCTCCATGCCCATCTTTTGCTCTCCCTATTTTCAATTGGGGTAATTAATATGGAAAGATGGAAAGGCATCATATTCTACAAATTCCTATGAGACTGGCTTGCAAAAGCTGTTAAAGCCAAGTAGGCGAATTAGTATTCATGCAGGTTTTCCTGCTGCAAGTCATTTTTCCCTGTGGGACCAAGTAGTAGATTGGGTAGACAGGCAACGCTCATCCTTGATTATGTGAGCAGAATGCCACCACAGAGCCAGAGCCCAACTGGAAAGGAAAAAAAAAAAATTCCTTAGGCAGTAAATCAATTTCTGTGACCTGCTAAATGTAATTGACTACACTCTAATTCTTTAACCCTGCATATGAGGTAGAAAACACATCCTGAGGTAGAATGATTACCAGCTATTACACAAATCCATGGTTTCTGTATCGGTTAATAACCATTTACAGCAAAATTATACATATGCCATGATTCACTGGCAATAAACAATTGCTTTAATGCACTAGTCATGTCTTTGTTTAGTCAATCAACTGGATCTGAGAAAGCCACCTATTATTCAAAATGGGAAAATGGCTTGGGAAAGAGTTTTTTCGCTTTTAGATGCCTGAAAATTTGTATGTAAATTGACATGTTAATATTTCAGCTTGTGCTGAATACTGGATATGGCCTTTAATGTTATGGTTCGTACACCATAGAATTTACTGGAAACATTCGATGCTGTTATGCTACACAAACACATTGGTGATTATAGATCCGCATTACAGGGGCTTCTGGGGTTTGGCACTGCATAAACATTTGATTATGTCAACATCATCATTAAATTCTTTTTTTTTTTTGAACACTGATAGCAGATTTTGTGTGTGTTTATGTTTTAGAAACCCCTCCTAGTAAATACTTTTGCTTATTGGACAGCATGCGTAGCCATCCCTGGCCTCAACTTGACCAGTTGACAGCAGCCCCAGGACATGGGCTCTGACTTTGGCCAGATTAATTAGCAGTCCATCCTCTTCAGTCTGTTCCCCTATTCCTATTAGACCCAGCTCAGCAATCTGGTGGAAGGTAATTTGTTGCATGCACACAGGGCGCCGCATTGACACCTTATGCTTCATGATTGAAGGCAATCTCCTGGGGACAGAGCTAAATTTATTCATGGTACGCTCTCCCATAGCCACTAGAGACGTGTCTGTGCCCGCCTGCCACACATCCACAGATTTCCTGCTCTGCATCTTTCCTCAAATGCACAAATAATACTAAATGATCTGAGAGAGCTGTAGCGGTGTCTTATATTCATTCCTGTGTATTCTGGGACCAGCTGATCTCTGGGTGAGCGAGTTGCCTGTGCTCAGCGTACGATTCTCTGCAGAGAAGAAAATACCTAATGTCAGGCCAGTGGGTGTTACTTCATTTACAAATCTTCACTCTCACAACCTTTGGCTCCCAACCTTTCACCCAAGGGGATACACATGTTAACAAATGTACCCGCACACATGTGCTCGTGCTCAGTGCAGCTGGGTCACAGGAAGTGGCATTAATGTAATTCCTTGTTGATGACTGAAATCTGTTGATAATAGAGATGGTAGCAAAGGTAATCAAAGCAGATTAGCCCAAGACGCAGTGGGGGGATTGGCTGGACTCCCTGTCATTAACACAGGTTGTTATCTACGAGCCGGCACGCTCGCTAGTCCTCACTAGGGGAAAACCGGGTCAGCCATTAACAGGGAGTAGAAATGCTAATGCTCAACTTGAATCAACAGACCCCTGACTGGCTGCCATCATTTATTTACTGCTGGGGTTTCAAAGGCATTATTTACCTGTGAGATAAACAGGTGAACTGCAGCTTTGCTTTGCTTTGCCAGTAGTTGCTTTGGGGGACACAAGGTCACCTACAGCACAACTGAGGAGTCGCCTTTTGTTAGGAGGTGCAAACTCTGTAAAATACATGTGTGGCTGAATCATAACATACCACCTGCCCTTTTATGTGACACATTTCAACGTAAAGCAACAAATGTAACAAGCTGTGAGTGAGGCATAAAGGTGAAAATGCACTATTAGATCATGGTAACATTGCTAAGAGCTTTCTCGCTGCGAGAGCAGAGAGAAAAAGAAGTATGAGCCCAGGAACACACACATACTGTGCGAGAGGCATCACTCCTGAGGCTGCAAACTTGTTTGGAGTTATTGTATCATCAGAGCAGAAGAGGCAAACAAGTACCCTCAAGTCTTGCAGTGCTTGAGTGGGAAGAGGTATTTTGACAATTAGCCCTATGAATTTGGTTCCCTCAGCATCAAAACATGAGTGCTATCAATATTTGTTACACAATACACACGTGTCCCACTCTGAGGGTAGCTTATTTTCTCTGGTAAGTGACAATATTTTACTATCAGACCAGAATTCTAATAGATCTTTGGCTACCATTACATGGATATGTTTCAGGAGTATGTCATCATTCAACTGGAAGTGATTTATTACTAATCACATCATCTGTGTGACAGGTGGGAGGGGAGTCAGGTATTTGCAGTAATTATCCCAACTTTATCAAGAAGGGGAGCAACTGGATAGAAAGATATGTACAAGTCTAAACATTTGAAATATCGAGTTTAAATGATTCCACATGAGCCTAACTCGAGTTGTTCCGCAAGCTTTATTAAAAAAACGATAATAAACTGCTACAAATGTAGACAGCCAAACAATCCAAAAT
The DNA here is from genome assembly GCA_015106755.1 of Etia nguti. Taxonomy (NCBI): domain Eukaryota; kingdom Metazoa; phylum Chordata; class Actinopteri; order Cichliformes; family Cichlidae; genus Etia; species Etia nguti. Next base: position 12,704 of record VUQG01023055.1, read on the forward strand.
CAAAGATAATGCTTCAGTTTTCAGCCAGATATCTAAATGGTGTTTACTTCAAACATGCAGACACAAAAGCACAAAGGCTGAGTTTAGCTGAGTTGAACAACAGCAGAATAACAGTCAAAGAGCAGACTAAAGCAGCCTTGACCCAGCAGCGAACTCGGTTACAGAAACAAAAGCAAATATCACAAACAAATGCGTCAATGGCAATATACAACACAGAATAGCAGTTATGTTATTGTATGTAGATTTAATAAGTATGAAATACAGAAATTCACATAATATGGAAATTCACAGAAACGATGAATAAAAAACTACATCGAGTGTAAATAACAATAAAAACCCCCCAGATATTATTGTTATTGTTAAAAGACAATAATTATTCATTATTTACAGAAATATTTCAACAGAAATTTAGATATGCACACATGTTTTGACCTTTTTTCATTAAACTGGGCTGGCAGCAGGTTCATAGATCTGTTCAGCTGATGCTTAGATCCCATGCTGAGGGACTCATTCTCAAACATCTTTTGTGCCAACATCTAAATGCAGAATCTAGCTTTTATTTATTTATTTTCTGGGTCTGTCACACATCAGTCAGGCACAGGAAAACAAGTGTAGCTCTTTGTATGCAAACACTGACGTGAACGCATGCCATTCAGTTAGTTCTCTTTTCAAACTCTCCATACTCTGCCAAGGAAGGCCAAGCCGTAGACCTATTCATTAGTCGCCCCGCTTTGATAGGTGTTTGCTCAGTATTGCATGGGGAAAATGCCCTTCAAAAAATAAGTTTCTATGGGCCAATGTGTTTTTGTCTGTTTAGTTTAACATTCAGTCCAAAAGTGGTCCAGATGCTCTGATCAAGAAGACTATTCAGACTTGTTTTAGAAAGGATGGAAGAAACAAAGTTTCAAGATTCAGAAGCGATATTCAACCATAGAGATGTAAGATAGCCTGTGATATACATTATAGTAAATGTTGGGGAACAAAGCAATAACAGTCTTGCAAATGCCTGCTAATGTTCTGTAAAATGTGAGGTTTATATAATTTCCCCCAATTTTAGTGCTTTGGGTATTTCTGATACAATGCCCTGTAGCTCTTCTGTCCAGTGCAACGGAAGATTTCAGCTGGTTGGTTGATAATGTGTGGCATTATAATATTCCTAAAGATCTGTTTCAAATACCCTCACATCAGATGACCTCAAATAATGTGCCATATAAATAGAATATTCATCCTTCAATCAGAAAGCGAATCCTCTCGTTAGTCGCAGTAATCATATACGTTATGTTAATCAGAGCAATGCGGATTTTCTGTCTTTGGAAGTATGGTGTTACAGAGTTTTTTCATTACCGTGGAATTAGTATGGAACAAGGTCAGAATAAGGCCAGATAGCTTGGATTTCTGCCTAGGGCACCTCAATGTAAAGATGAACTCACAAAGTCATGCATGTAGTTGAGACTGACACATGATATGTATAAAAACCACTTTTGTCCTTTAGTCAGTTCAGTAAAGTGAACACTGAAAACCATTCAGTGACAACATGTTGATGCTCTGACTCATGCTGAGTAGATGACGTTGAACTATCGCTTCCCTGTCATAGGCCAAGGCGGATGAGGACCTCCCATTATGCACTCCCATATCACTGCTTTTGCTATTCATCATCCCTCCATGCATTTCTTTTCTGACTTTTCTTTCCCCTAACGCCACCTGATAGACTCAGATATACTGTATCCTCTCTAATCCTCGTACTGTCAGAGGTCTCTTTCTGTGAAGACGAGGTCCTTCCTCCCTGTTATTACCCAGTGCTTGCTCATAGAAAGTCTTGTCTCTAATACGATAGGATTTATACCTTGGTATGAAGACAGTGCAGTTGCAGTTGCAGAGTAAATAAAATGTAATTGATCTACATTTCTTTTAGCGTCAATTACTTTGGCACCATCCCAGTAAAAATGAATGGTTGTACAAGAAAGTCACTCTGAAGAACCTGCTGAATGAAAAAAGCCTGTAGCTCAGAGGTGCTGTCAGGAAGCTCCTTGGCAGCAAGACACCGGGTGTGGATGAGTTTCACTCTGAGGTGCTAAAGGCTCTGGTGGAGGACTGTGAAGTGGCAGACTGGAGTGGGTTTCCCATTTTCAAAAAGAGGCACTGGAGGGTAGGTTGTCTCTTACTGTGTTCATGATAATAATGGACAAGAGGGACAGTGGAGAGTGTTCAGTTTGGGAACTTCAGATCTTTTTTTTTGCAGATGACATGATTCTTTTGGCTTCATTAGAAGATGACTTTCAGTGTTCACCGGGACAGTTTTCAGCTGAGTGTGAAGCTACTGGGATGAATTTTCAGGTCTCAGGACATGTTTTCTGACAGAAAATGGTGGTGGAATTCCTTTTTTTGGTGATGAGTGGCTTCTCCAAGCAATGACGTATTTTGGGAAAAGTATCTCTGGATCTGGCTCATGAGTCACTGTAAAGCAGAACGCGAGAGAGGCGGGTAGATTAATGCAGTGTCTGCAGTAATGCAGGCATTGTTCTGCACCATTGGAGTAAGGAAGACACTGACCCAGAAGGCAAAGTTCCAACTCTCACCTATTTTAATGAGCTGCAGGTAGTGACCAAAAGAATGAGATCATCAATATGCAGCTAAAATAAGTTTCCTTCATGGGCTGGCTGAGCCCAGCCTTAGAGATCATATGAGAAACTTGGACATATACATGTACTTGCTGTAGAGCCCATGCTCCTTCACAGTTGAATTATGCCCCCTGGGATCCTTCTTTTGGAGGTTATCCATGCCAAGTGGAGACCTTAGAACCAGAACTTGAGGAGCGTCCTCAGGCATACCTTGCTTGACCTGCGCTACCCATCCATCACACACCTACCCATCCATTCATCCACTGAATAAGTGGATGGGTGGAGGTTCTGCAGGGTAGAACACAGAAGGAAAGATTACCTAGTGGGAACAATATTGATATTCTAAGAACATCAGAAAAAAATAGGCGATCTATTACCGACTTTGCTTCAAACAGAGAGGTAAATCTGAATAATTTCATGTGAATTATTTATTCAAGACATTAACCCATTAAATACCAGAATATAGTACTGATGCAATTATCACTGATCCCATCTCAGTACTGAGAAATTTAAATCTTAGTAGTAAGTGAGCATTTCATTTCCCTTGTCCCCTTTGTTCCAAACAGATTATTTTTCATAAAAAACTCTCCATGAGCAGTTCCCGGTCGTTTATATGAGAATTACTGATAATTTGACAAATAAATTTAATGGGAACTGATTTGAAGGGGATACTTTCTTAAGTTAATAATAACTGTATTAAATATTAATTACATTATTACTAATTTGTGGCAAATTGTTGACGGAGCAGCAGAAGAGTAAATCAATATGAAAAAAAGTCAGGAACGTTACTTACTCTTCAAACTCAACGTTTCCCGCTGTAGGGAGTGTAGATAACTGGTACAGTGGCATCAGTCTTTTTGAAATTTAATTGAAAAGACCATTTGAAATTTCCATTTTAAAATCTTTATATGAATTGCATGCCTAAAGATGTTTGACACTTAATTTGTACTACTGAATATGCAATATATATATAGCCAGTTATTGTAATGTAATTATGTTCAGGAAACCTAAAACTATAATCTTACAATAATACAAAACTAATCAGTCTTCCAAGACAGTTTTTGGCCTCCTTTTGATGTCGTCCTTTGAGGCTCCAAATGAAACCACTTGTGGTGTGCAGTGATGTAGCTGCAGCTGAAATGATGCAAAATGAACCTGCACTCTGATATATTTCCACACAGACAAATCTCATTACAAATGCAAATGCAAAAAGAGTTTCATGGCCTTAGTATATAGAGCCAGTACAGACAATACACAAAATATATTTTATTTTAGGCCAATTTGAATATTTGGATTTTTTTACCACCTGTGGATGTAAGTTTTTCTGATTTACGATTTGAAATACAAACTGTTATGAGCTAAAGCAGTAATGTAAGGGGCCATCTCCGTAATGATCAGAGCCACCATACGCAGTCAGTTGATAATCTAGTTTAATTGAATGTGCCAACAGATCTGGCATAGAAATAAGGAAGAAGTGTACTTTCAATTAATGCCTATAGTGTATTATTTTAATGTGTTTTTGGGCATGTTTCCCTGTGCATTCTGCACCTTTCCCCCTGTTATATAAATACTACTTTACATGCTGCTAAATCATACAGAATCATCATGCAGTTATTGAAAATGTTGGCAATAGATCTGAAATGCAATATGCTTTTTAGAAATGTTTAATAAGTGGATGAATAAGTTAAATAAGTTAATACAGTGACAGTGAAAAAATTCCAAACATGATTAAAAAAATGTGATTATTTTATAATTTTGTGGTAAAAGGAAGATTACACAGTGAGAACAAGAAAACCTTGACCTGGTAGTTATGGCAGTATACATCTGAGGCCCAGAGCTTTACAACAACACTTTACAACAACTATTCACAGTCCTTGTTTCCCACTTTTAACGTCTACTGAGGCCGTTGATAAATCTAATTTCTATGACTCATTAGTCACAACATTGTTTCTTCAACCCTATACACCCCTACCCACTTTTTGGATGCATTGACATCAAATGTTCCAAAGCAAAGAGGGAAATGGCAATCATTGCAGGCAAAATATAAAAAAACCTAATGCATTTTTTTTTTCAAATTAATAAAAAAAAGAAAGCTGGATTATTCTGTACCCGCAAAACAGAAAAAGCACAGTCAAAGTGCCAGACTTCTTATTTCTGTGAGATTGTTGAAAGAGCAGCAGCTGGTGCTTAACACTTCTATTTAGATAAGTCAGTGTTTTACATGAGGGTAGCCTGAATATGCACTTTTTGCACGGAAACTACTTATGAAAAAAAATCAGGGTCTAAACTGTTTTGATTCTTTTTTATGGGAATAATCTGCAACTCAGTGTAAGCCTTAATGAGAGTAATGGTGAACCCAAGCAGCAGCTTCCAGGGCTGAAATATGAATGCAGTGAGAAAGTGCCAAAAACCTCACTTCCTCAAGTGGCCACTTGAGGCTGAATCCAAAATTGAGTCAATCCCTGTGGACTCCCATCGCCACCTTTATGACTAAAATATACAGCCTGATACAGAGAACAGTTTTAGTATACTTCCACATTCATCACAAATGCTTTTGTTTTTTGGCATTTATATGACAAATAATATTTCCTGCTATGCTGTTAATTGTACTTTTCCAAAGAGGCTGTGCACTGGTTTTAGTGAGTGAAATCTACTATTTGTACTTCTTCTAGTATCTGGTACTAGTGCATTAAACCTGCTTTCACTGTCATGGTCAGCAGCTGATGCCTCTGGCTGCAAAAGGACTGATTTTATAGAAGTTTATGGGAAAACAGCCCTCAGCTCCTGCTCCGTGACCTCAGTAAACACTTTCTTAATTACTTTATAGGCTCAGCTGCTAGTTTCACATCATATTGCCTAAAATAATAAAGTTCATTTCCTAAATGATTGTCATTATTAGAGTCAGAAAGCAGGAATGTGGTCATATGTTAAGGACTTGTCAATCACAGGTCATTACCAGCTGAGCGTGGGGTATCCTTGTTTCCACCTCTTCCTCTTCAGGAGCAATTTCAAAACACTAAGATGGCATCGGCAAAATGCTCAGCTCGGAGCTTCATGATGAGACTTCACGAACCTAAATATACTAAGTATTCGTTCATTTGCTTTCACATCCATATAAACTTGAGTGACATCTCATGCTAAATCAATAGGATTTAATATGACATCGACCCACCTTTTGCTGCTATAACAGCTTCATCTGTCTGGGAAAGGCTTTCCGCAAGGTTTCCTTGCTACCATATTTTTAAATTTCACAACTGGACTGGTCACAGTACCAAGCTGAGCTCCTGGGAACGACCCATTCTTTCACAAATGTTTGTAGGAGCAGATTGCTTGGCTAGGTGCTTGATTTTTTACACCTGTGGCCATGGAAGTGATTGGAAGACCTAATCCAATGATTTGGATTGGTGAGTGAATATTTTGGGTAATTTAGTGTATCTTGGCACTCCCATCTGGTGCTGGCTTCATGGTCTGGCTCAGAAAGATGGAGAGGGGTGGATTGGTTCCATAATCACAGGCAAGTGTAAAGACAAACTCCCAGAATGCATTACTGACCACAGATTGATAAATGGTAAATAGACTGGTTTTTGTATAATCTTTTTCTACGTCTATGCGTTCTACCTAACATTCACACACATTCACACTCTGGTGAACGCATCAGGAGCACCTCAGGGTTCAGTATCTTGCCCAAGAATACTTGTGACTGGAGCAGACTGGAGCAGCCAAGGATTGAACCACCAACCTTCTGCCACCCCGGACAATAGTCAGCTGGTTATTAGTGGATAGTTCAGGGTCCATTTGTCAAAATTGAGCTAAGCTTTACACGAGACCCACCTGCTTAGCATGGACAGCAAGAAAAACTGAAAAAAACTAGTACAAGGTTTTCTAAAATGTCTATTGTGAGTTTGGCAACAAGCAAAATATTATAGATTAGTGAAGTCCTGTCCAAGTCTAGAATAAAGGGAGCCTAAAGATGCAGGAAGTCTGAGCCTGCTTGGTAAAATCCCTGGTTGGAAAATTGCAGAGTGATATGAGTGATGCGCTTCTGTGCCCTGTTGGTTAACCCCATCATGACTCAAAGGATGCTGCATGATGCTGGAGACTGAACAACAAGTGAGCTTTTATTAGCTGATAAAGTCTAAAATCAGTAAAGTCCAAAAGGTGAAACTGAAATCTCCAGACCTTCAAAAAAGGTAAAGAAATGAATCAAAGCAACACATGAGCGAACTAATGCAGACAATGCAACAAAGAGGAACACAGGACTGTACATACACAAACGGCTGACAAGACACAGGTGGGGAATAAGACACAGGTACACGTACTTAACACAGGTGAGACAGTCAGGAAGCAAGACACAAGAGAAACCAACTATCAAAGTGAAACAGGAAATGAGCAAACAATTGAAACAAGGAGACATGAAGCATGACAGGCAAACACTAAGCATGAATGAAGTGAATCAAGGGGAACACAGAAGGACAAGACAAAACAGAGAGAGGGCAGGAAACAGGGAAATACAGGTTAAATAAACAGGAACCAAAACACAAACGCTCAAATAAATTTATGGTATTTGTTTATGATCGCCATAAAGTGTAAAATAAGACTTAAAGATTCACCTATATGACCAGAAATATAATTCACTATTGGAATAATAAAATATCCTTGGAACTTGGATACCAAAAAAACTGAAATAAAACCCAAACTCAAGTATTTAACTAACAAATGAAAACCGCCAAACAAAACAAAACCCAGTTCACTCAGGAGAAACTCTTAGGGACCACGAGCAAACGAGTGGGGCTTCAACATGCACCTGTAAGCAGAATTGGAAGCCTATTAATGATTCTATACTCAGTGCATCTTCTGGGTAATTAAGTTAAATCCAAAGACAGAATTGATGCACATGCTATAATTAGAAATTCAGCAGTGTCAGTGAAAGTCAGGTTCAGTGTGTTCTCACATAAAAGCCATAATGATAAATCTAATGCAGGCATCATGGTGCTTTTAGCTTTCAAGTTTTCCAGTTTGGACCTCCCTCTTGGCTTGTTCCTTTCTGTGTGACTTTCCTGTAGCTCTGTGGGTTTCTTCTGGCTCCTCCCAAATGTCCCAAATTGGCTGTAAGGGAATTTTTAAGTGTTGGTCTTCTGATGGACTGGCACCTTGTTGCTCCTCTGACTATCGGGAAAAGTTGGATAAATGTTTAAGAAAGTGGAAAGATGGATAGTTAATTAATTTTTTGTATTCTGTCCCTATGAGGGCAATAAGAATTTTAATTCTGACTCTGACATACATGCTGACAAAAGAAGCAAATACTTTGATGTTATATGACTGTACCTTGATTTCCTGTTTTCTCCTGCGCTTATTTTCAACTTTAACTGTTATGTTATTTTAGTTGCAAAGCAACGAGAAGCCTTCTGTCAGCGACTGAGCTCGACAGTTTAGGCTGACAGATTGGACGAAGGGCAACGCGGTCAATCAAAGGCCACCTTTCCTCTCTCGGCTCTTGCTTTGGGGTCTTCCTGACAGTAATTCTCTGATTTGACTTTGATGTGCCAATTTGTGCCTGATGAATAATTGTCTGGTTTGCTGATAACTTGTGGGAGTCAAGTGTATTCTGGTGGCACTCAATGCAAATAGGAGATATTTGGGTCCTTCAAATCACGACAGTAGCCCCTCTGCATTTGCCTTCCTGTTCCGTGAGTAAACTGACCAATTAGCTGTGCTTGAAGAAGCCATTTTTGATTAGAGCAATCAGTAAACAGCATGGCCTCTCTTTGATTGTCCCCCTGATTAGATGAGTTGTCACTTGAGAAGTTGTTGGAGATTTTAATTTATGGCCTTATATCACTGGAAAGTATGGTAATTACCTAATCCATTCTCCACAGCTCAGCACTTGGATCCATACTGTTACTGTTGACGACCTCATTTTTTCCTCCTAAAGTTTCTTAAGTAGTCTCTGAATTGACTGAATCAAGCAAATAGGGCCAACACCATTTAGATGCAGATGAACAGCATCGATGTCAGTGTGATAGCGTGAAAAAAATCAAAAGTAACGACCAGACAAGACATTGAAACAAATACACAGGAAAAACTACGATATAGTTTTTAAAATGTTTTTTTCCTGTGCATTTTGTCATTGTTATATTTACCTCCTGTCTCCTTTAGGAACCGTACTCGGTACTCATGAATTACCACAGAATAATCTGCATAAGAAAGAAAAATATCTTCACTTCAAAACATAATTATTCATACCTATCTTTGAGTGTCTTTGCATTAGAGTCTAATTAACACGAGGGTCCAGTTAATGACTAAAAGACTGCAATAAGTGATAAATTACTGCATTCTTTGCAACAAAATTACCAGCTCAATAATTTGAATAATTAGTGGTAGCATTTGGAAACATGTTTTTTTAAGCAATTTCGTGGCAAAAAAAGAAGATGCATTTGTCTTCAGTTTAACCAGATGAGTAAGGCAGTAGAATATGTTTTAGCACAAGGCATGAGAGCTGATTAATAATAATGTAGTTAAGTGAAATCCAATGTTCTGCTCACTCATTTTTTTATTATTATTATTATTGTAGATTTCTCTTTATTCAGGAAATTGTAAACTCTGGGTTTGTTGGAACTTCAGTCCACACAAAGTTAACAGGTAACAAATCATTCATTTTTATTTAAAGGGATTATTAAAGGGGTTTAACCTTTGAAGTTTTTAATTATGTCACTGGAGCACAGAATGCATGGAGGCATCTGAGGGTAATTTGTATTGAGTCAAAGAGCTTCAGAATATAGTAGACATCCTATAAAGCTCAGAGACAAAAGACACATCCAGACCTCGGCAACCTTACGTTATACTTATTAATAGAAAAACGACTTTTCTTCCTTGTGCTGTCGTTATCTAACATAGCAGCACAGTTTTACTTAGTTATTTTTATCTTTAACTTGTAGTTAGTTTAGACTGTATTAAGAAAGCGTCGCTGCGGTGTTTGACACCACACACCCCAGCTTTACTTTTACTGGCTAGGCCTTTTTTAAGTGTCATTAGATGACATCATACGAAGCTCAAACCCATAGCTCATTGCAGATTGCAGTGTATTGACCACCAAATCCCCAAATGATGCATCAATCAATACTGCAGACACAGTAAGTAGCCAGAACAAGGGTGTGTGTGTGTGTGACACAAAGCCAGGATTAGGCCTGATTAGGCCAGTTTTAACATGTCCTGCTGATTAGGGGCCAGTGGATCTGACCGCTAATTAGATGTGAAGTGTGGCTGGCTGCACAGACAGGACAGCAGTGGGAGGAGGGGTTGGCAGCCCAAAACTCACCCCCTCATTGTCCCTCCCTCCTTCGCCTGTCCACTCACCACCCCCACAAAAGCGTCTGGGGGCTCTTTGATTGGGTGTGCTGCACTGTGGAGTGGGTAGTTGAAAAAGAGTCCCATTTCCCTTTTGCTGTGCCACTACCCCCTGCAGGGTGGAGTCAATGTACCCTTTCTGTGCCTTCGTATGACCAGCTGGCTGCAGCAGGGCAAATAAACACTCCATGACCACCGGCCAGTGTGACTCCCATCTGAGACAGGGCTGTTTGTCCCATGTGGATTGTTCCCTAATTGGTATCCCTGAGAGAAATTCTCAGTGTGATGGTTATTAGCACTGATGAGCTTTTAATGAACAGATAATACACAGAAGATGTAAATAATAGACTACTCTGAATAGTAATGCAATTAGGGAATGTTTAGAATATTGCAAATGCTATATCATCCCAAAACTAAAAAATGTAAGAAAATAAACATAAAAATATATTTTTTAATTAAATATTTGCTCTATTAAATAGCATTGAGCTCAATGTCATGTCTTTGTAACCAGTGTAACGACATCATCAGACATTTCTGTGGCTTGAAATGACACATATTAGTCTGTAATGTAAAAAAAGACCTTTTCGGGTCGACATCAAGCTTAATGGCTTCCCAACATGTTCAAGTCCCCTTAAATTGATATTTAAATGGGAATTTTTTTTACTCAAAATATTTTTATTGAGCGATTGTGGATACAGTTTAGAAAAAAGAAAAAGAAGGGAAACACAAAAACTGGTTACATTGAATACAAAGCAGAACTTTGCCAAGATACACGTTAGAACATAAGTTAAAGGAAAGTTAACAAAACACCACAACCCGGGAGGGGTGATTGATACTAACAAAACCTTTCCTTACAAACCCCACAGAAATTAGCTGCAACATCACTGGGCTTCACATTCCCATTAACACAGACACACATCAGACCTCTATGGAATAAGCAAATCTGTTAGTCAGCAGGAACATCCTTAAGTTGTAGGTTAGAGAAGTTTGACAGAAAAAGACCCCAGATTTTATCAAATGTGCCCTTTTGGTTCTGGATGGAGCAGTGAATGTTTTCAAGACTGAGACATAAGATTAGCGAGCCACTGAACATGGGTGGGCAGGGCAGCAGCTTTCCACCTCATCAAAATGGCACGGCTAGCCAGGAGGGAACCAAAAGACAGCACCCGACGTTTTGCCCCGGTAATATACTTATCATCCTCACCCACTGTACCACAGAGAGCAAGTAGGAGGTTGAGAGCCAGTTTCAGGCCGGTAGCCTTGTTCAAAGTGCAGAAAACCTCCTCCCAAAAATTTGCCAAAGCAGGGCAGGTCCAAAACATGTGGGTAAGATTGGCCTCATCAGACTCGCACCTATTACAGCGACGGTCTAAGCTAGGATAAATCTTAGCTAATTTGGATTTAGATAAGTGGGCCCTATGGACTACTTTGGATTCTAATAGGGAGTGGTGGGCGCAGAGTGACATGGAATTTACCAGAGTAAGGACTGAATCCCAAACGTCATCTGACACAGATATACCCAACTCCTTCTCCCATGTGTATTTGAAGCCTTCAAAGGGAGCTGGAGTTACACTGCACAGTTTGTTATAGATGCGGGAGATTATACCTTTGAATGATAGTTGAAGACTAAGGAGCTCGTCCAGTAAGTTAGCAGCTGGAGCTTCTGGAAAATTGGAGAGGTGGGATTGCAAAAAATGTCTGAGCTGTAAACATCTAAAAAAGTGAGTTTTGGGAAGAGTGTATTTTTCTGACAGCTGGTCAAATGATGCTAGTTTATTGTGTATAAAGAGATCTTTAAAGTAAATAATACCTGCTCTAAACCAGACCTGAAACAAATTGTACAAAGCTGGAGGGAGGAATAGGTGATTTAATAAGATGGGGCTTTGAAGTGAGAAATTTTTAAGATTGAAATGTCTCCTGAACTGAGCCCACACCCTGAGGGAGTGTTGAATTATCGGATTAGATGTGAAGTTGTCAATGGATAAAGGGAGAGAAGAACCCAGAAAGGAGGCAAGAGAAATACCTTGAGTTGAGTCTAACTCCATTGCCAGCCAAGTGGTGGGGCCCACGCCCGCCCCAGATTTTAACCAGTAGGTCAGGGAGCAAATATTGGCAGCCCAATAGTAAAAGCGAAAGTTGGGGAGTGCCAGACTCCTTCAATCTTAGGTTTCTGTAAATGCACCTTGGATATTCGAGGTCATTTACCCTTCCAAATGTAAGAGGAAATTATAGAATCGAGGGTTGTAAAGAAGGACTTAGGGATAAAGACTGGTAAAGATTGAAATAAGTATTAAAACTTAGGAAGAATATTCATTTTAATCGAATTAATTCGACCGACCAGAGTTCAGGGGTGACCAGTGTAGTAGGCTTTGTTTGACATTCTTCAATAGTGTAAGAAGGTTGGCTTTGAGAAGTTTTTTATACTTGTAATTTATACATATTTATACTTGTTTATACTTGTAATTGTAATACCCAAGTAGGTAAACGGCTCTTTGACCACTTTAAGAGGGAAACCAGACAAATCTATTTGAAACACTTCTTCATTTAACAGACAAAGTTCACTCTTGGACAGATTTAATTTATAACCAGAGACGTGACAATAGCTAGATCGAATAACAATGGGCTAAGGGGGCAACCCTGTCGTGTGCCTCGTTTAAGTTGGAATGGTTTTGATTTCTGGCTATTAGTACAAACTGACGCAAACAGAGTCAAATATAAGTACTTGATCCATGAGATGAAATTTGAACCGAACCCAAATCTTTCCAGCACAGCAAATAAATAGTTCGATAACTGGATCCTCTTAACATAACATACACGGGAAGACTTTCTCAGAAATGATTCATAAATCTAGCATTTGATAAGGTGTTGTTGTAGTGAATCATGGGGGTGGAAGTATGTGCTTTCTGCAATAGTTACACTGCAGCCAACAGTGGTTTTTGTCTTTGCAGCTGGGCTGAAAACCGTTCACAGTGGAAGTTCCAGAAGACGAGGCAGACGTGGTTACTGCAGCACCTCTTTGACGCTGAAAAGGTAAAATTACCCAGCATTCTTCCTGAATGATGGGGGTGACAGGGGATTTTCTCAGCTTTGCTTTAGACTGGTCAACCGCTAAGCTCTTTCTTCCTCTTTCTATTATTTAATAACACATAATCTCTATTCTCAATTCAAAACTATTTGTCATTTTTATGCAGAGGGGAATAAGTAAAAGTTATAAAAAGTTGAAATATTTACAAACACTTTCATGTAATTTATGTTATCTTTGTACCACCCTGATTTTTGGATCTGTCTGAAGAGAAAACTGACAGGAGATGATCAGTATTAGTGTCACTAGTATCGTAATGATTTGTCATCCTGTAGCCAAGAGTCTCTATAATATCTATATGGATAATCAACGAGATTAATTATTCTTCTCAGATTCCAGACGACAAGTTTTCTGTGCTGCTTCAGTACCTGGAGGGCCTTCGTGGAAGTGGGAAGGACACAACTGTGCAGAAGGCCTTATCCCTGGTGGAGGAATCTGGAAAAGCACCAGAAGACACAGTCGTCCAGCAGAGGGCACACAGAGCCAGAGAAGTTATCCAGCTATTATCCTGAGCCACAAATATTACAGAGACTCGCAAAAAGACTAAACTGTTCACAGGACTGAAGGATGGGCCTAATCTAAGGCTCGGGCTAAGGAGGTTTTAAATGTAACAGTCCCTGTTTGTGTCGCCCGTATTATTCACCTGTTTTAATAATTAAAAGTGTTACTTTATCACCTCTGTTTCTTTACATTACTTGTGTGTGATGTTGCTTGGTAGTTATCAGTCAGGAAAGCCATATGATACAATATGCAGTCTTACAGGCAGGTTAATGTTTTATTCAAATGCACAGCAGCTGTTTTTAAATCCTTTTTTCAACTCCAGCAAGTAATTCAGAGGTTACTGTTCAGCTTTGCCAGTATGGGCAGATCACTTCGGAGAGATGTGAATCCCTCAAAGTCAAACAGATAGCTGGAAGACCTTTTGAGTAACATCTCAGGAATGTTTGTAGCTAAGACATGTTTGTGCACGTCAAGGCCCATAATCAGTGAAGTCACTGAACTGAATAACTTTTCTTTGCACTTTCCTTGTAATCACAGTAACAAACACATACCAGACCAGTGGCTTATGTTCTCTACATGTGCATTTTATATCTGCTTATCATTTGGTTTTTGTGACTAACTCAGAGCCAAGCTAAGTGTGTAGGTGATTAATTTTACCCGGATCTTTCACAGACTGTTAATCTAGCTGTGTTGTGCGTGTCACAATTGGGCAAAAGTGAAGTCGGAAATGACCGGCTGTTACTTCTTTGAGTGCAGTATGACAGGAACATGTGTTTGATTCTTAATATAGGACACAAACACAGAGGAAGGAAACAAAGTCGATATCTAGCCGAGCCGTGATGACTTCATTTCCTATACAAATGCACCCAAATACAACACAAAGACATAAATGCTTTTCAGCCACTTTGCATATATGGACAATTTGTTTTTCTGTTACTTGCATATGTATGAACAAAAAAAAAAAAAAAAAAAATTTATTCCTC
>VUQG01023055.1:35874-50363 GCA_015106755.1 Etia nguti
AGAAAAAGACAAGAAAAAAAAAAAAAAAAAAAAACCCCCCCCCCCCCCCCCCCCCAAAAAAAAAAAAAAGCCTGGAGAACTATTGCTCGAGACCACTTCGGAAGCAAATATTAAGAAATGAGGGATGGCTTGGGGTTTTTGCACAGTATTGTTGGTCATAATCAACTGTTTGATTCAAATGTATTTTTATTTTGGAAAGGTTCACTTTGAAAATGGCTGACTCTGAGTAATTGCTAATGAATAATGATAATAATTTTCATAGTTTCCTGTTGTGACTCACATTTGCTAAATTATCACTGTGAAACCAGTGTTCTCATATTTGTTTATGAGATATAAAAATTGTATTATTCTTAAGACTTTAAAGACAATTGGTAATGAATATTCTAAGGGGAAATAAATGTCATTATGAACTCTTTTATCTGATTGAATATTCTGTGGACATTGATATAACTGTTCCTTGGATTGGCTGCCTTGTTGTTTCTTTTTACTTTCCTTATTGGATTTTGACTCATTTGATTTTGCTTGAATCTCTAAACACCAGTGATTAGGAAATCTGTATCCAGGCTGATTGTTTGGAAATCTCTAGAATCTGGATGTGCATTTTTGTTTTGAGTGACCTGTAATGCAGAATCAAATGTTCCTCGTAATGAAAGCTACACATCTGTTTTGTTCACAGATCCATTCGATGTTAACTCTGGAGTAGAATGCATGAATCTCAACAGACGTCAGTGGTAAGTATTGATGTACCAAGAAATCTTTGGTTATATTTGACTTTATATAAGTTAGTTTTCTTAGTTGTGATGTTTATATGGCATAAAAATAACCAACATAATTTAAAAAATGGCAAGAATTCTCTTAAAATAGGCTTTAACGATTTGTTTACCGAGTTCATTTCTGCGTTTAGTGCACCTGTAGATGATGACTCCAGTGAGGACACAGACCCCTCAGAGGAAGATGATGAAGATGAAGCAGAAGATGAAAAAACAGAAAGCAATGACGAGACAAGAACAAGCTCACATGACCATGATGAAGAGGAGGCTTGAATCAAAGACTTTACACTTAATCATATTTCAACCGTGGGTTCTTTTTAATACACGACTGTTTTAAAATGCTCAAAAAAATATTTTGGCCACATATGAATGGTTATGTATTATTATTATTTTTTGCCTATATGTTTATGTAAATTAATGAACTTTGTGATGCATGTCAGCTATATAGAAATAAAATAAGGGTGTTTATTATTATTATTGACATTTAAAACACATTGTATTCTTGGTTTATTGACAAAATGTGTATTAGATTAAACTTGTGTTTGTTGGAATATACTTGATTGCCACAGTTTCAGTTTCACACAAAGTGTTTAATGGATATAGATCATTTTTGTCAGTTGGGTATTTAGGAGTGCTTCTTCACTTAAGTTTAGTTACACTTGAATAAAAAAGACCTGTAGATCTTCTTACTGCCATATATTCAAAGTTGGTCTAAAACGGGAGTTTGTAGGCCACGTCTACTGCGGTATTTGAATATCCACAACTGCTACCGTCTGACTCCGGCCCTATCAGTAAGATGAAGTTCAGTAGGTTGTTAATGTGGCGAGGGGGCGGACACAGCGGGACTCTCCTCTGCTGTCCTGCGGTAACATTGTTGTGGAACGACGTCACAGCTCGAAAATGAAGGCGCAGAGGCAGCCATTACTGGAGCTTCTCTAATTATTTTATTCCAAATAAATACTCGCTGAAAACTCTCATGGCAAGAGCTACAAGTCAGGTGGTAAGTGTTACAACTTTGCCGTGAATACCAGCTCGAAGCCGCTGCTCAAAATGGTCAGTGTAGAGGCTGTGTGGGGATAAATAGTTACGTCGGGCCTTCATTTGAAGAGCAGTGCTAGCTGCAGGAGATCGCTTAGCCGTACGACTCACTAGCAGCTTGCTAGTTTGCTAATGTTGGCTATCGCAACACCCAGTGTTTGCCTTGTTAATTTGGGTCGTCAAATCCCACACAATGTTCATGAGTCACACTTTCTCGACTTATTTGGTCCTTTTGAAACGTTTACCAGTACACGATAATAGTTACAGGGGACACATGAGCGTTTTCCTCTACCAGTAACTATTGGCTATTGATAGCTTAACAGGTTCGCGCTTTCGATATCCCCGTTTGCTAGCAGGCTAGCATTAGCTTTATTGCGTTCTACCATTGGTTAGCATATATTTTGAAGGAAAGCGTTGTGCTATTCGAGTGTCAACTTTCAAATCTTCATATAAACGGCAGGAAACTAACTTTGAACACGATTAAGTGACGTTTCTTGAAAATGCCACACGGTTTTGAAGTTGCTTGTGTTGCCTGATTTGCTAACGTTAGCTAATTGGCTGTTGGCGTTAAGTTTGTAACTCGCTGTCAGCGATGGCCGGCATTATTTGACAAGCCAGCAGGAGCTAACATTAGCTTGTTAGCAAGGTAAGTTCGCACAGGCCGGTTGTTTCAAGACTTCTCAGAGTTAGGAAAACGTTATTCGGCGTTTTCCTCCTACCTTTACATGCCTGACCAATAGCAGTGACTCAGTAGGTAGTTATATGGCTAGCTGAGATAGGCCGGGATAGGCAGCTAAAATAATGGCCACACCTTGGTTTTGAATGAGAAGAAGCTAGGCCAACTGAACTAATTAAACGTAAACTGAACTGCCAGCTAAACTACACACTTGTTGTTCGAGTAATTCAGTGTGTTTATATGTAAATGACACCGGTACCGGGAATTTTTAGGAAGCACTATCTTTAAGTTTTAAACAGGCAGTTGGTGTGCCTCAGCTGCCATGTCAGTTTGATTATGTACACATAGATGGTGTGAGTTCAGCGCAGTTTATGTCTCAAGTATCACCGTCACATGAAAAATTAACTTTGACATAGTTTTTACAGCTTGAACACAGGTGGGTGGGACCACCAGGCTAAGAAGTGGCTTCTTAAGCAGTTCGTTCTTATCACTGTTAGACTTTGGTCTACAAGTGGTCTCACTTATGGTAGTATGTTTAGGTTATTGTAATTTACAGAACTATAAGCAACAATAATTTGAAGCCAGCAGCCTTGTAAAGTGCTTCGTGTAATATGTAAGTAAATTTCTTTCTCTTCATGTGTCATATGTATATTTTGTTAAAGAGATTTAAGATTCAGGATTAATTATTATCATAATGCAACGCAAGGTTGCACAACAAAATTCTACATGGAGTTCCTTCATGCTAATAAAGGACAGCATAGTAATGTAGATATAGCTATTATTAAAAAAATAATAATAATTTAGTTAATTTTCATGATGGAGTGCAATGAGAAAGTTCAGAGATTTCAAAGCATGTGAAAGAAAATTCTTCAAAGTGTTGTTTACACCAGTGGGAACTTTCAGGTGCCAGTAGGGTGAGAAGACTGTGGCTGTGGTGGGTACCTTCTTTTAGTCTCGTCTCACCTTTGTCACTGGTGTCAGTGATGTTCTAGGAAGCTCGTGTTTTTCAGTAATTCAGTTTGGCTGCTTTTGTCATCTGCTCTTTGGGCCATCTTATTGAACTAGAATTCGTAGAATAAGTTAATATGAGGGTATTAATTAGGAATGATACAAAAAGGTTGATACAACAGTGTCTTGCAGTACATTATTGCTATACTGATTAATGATTAAAAAAAAACATGCAGGGTTGCCAACTTAATCAGTTTGATTTGGAAAGTAACAAATAACACTATATCCTGAAACATTGTTGTAATACCATTCTTACTGTGAGTAACACATTACTTCTGTATTTTGAAAACTAATAACCAGATCAATTACTAAATCCATCAGAGACTGATGGCGAAAAACCTGAAATTCCTCATTTAAGTGATAGTTCAAAGTGCTGAATAACAAAACACATTTTCTTTATGCATTCATTTTTATTGAAAACGTTACCGAAATGTTAAATTGTTACTGTTTTATCCTGATATTTTTGTCGTCACTGTACATGTTCAATCCAGTAGTAGTTCAGATGGATATACAGTCCCTCCGCTTTCTCAAGTAAAGAGCCTTTCCACACGTGAATTGTTGTTTACCTGTGTCACCCTGCTTAGTAACACGTTCTTTATGGTCCCTCTTTTTCTTACAGTATGATGTTGTGCCCATTCAGCCCAGCGTTGTCATCTGTTCCTGCTCGCATCCATCAATGGTAAGAAACCACCCCGACTCCTGCTCGCCACTTGCAATCCCAGGCGCAAGCAGCAGCCACTGCCCCAGCATGGAGGGCGCAGCCTCACAGGCTTGTGCTGTAGGAGCATCTGCTAGCAGCCAGGCCCCACAGCTCTGCACACAGCCAGCCGTCCAGGCTTCTCAGCCACGCAAAAAGAGGCCAGAGGACTTTAAATTTGGCAAGATACTGGGAGAGGGCTCCTTCTCAACGGTATGTAACTTACATTCCACTTAGCTTTTGAAATGTGCCGAGGAAGATGTTGCTACATGCTAGTGTTATTTTGATTAATGTACTTGGATGAGTCATGCTGAGTTCATTTTAGGTGAAGAGACAAGTAAGCCCAAGGAAATATTATTATTATTTTCCCTCAACATCTGACAGGTTGGTTACATGCCATATCATCTCACTGTTGTTTCTTATTCTAAGGTTGTCCTGGCAAGAGAGCAGGCAACAGGGAAAGAATATGCAAGTAAGTAATAATATATAATGAATTGAGTTACACTAAAATGAAAAAGTTGCTGGGTTTACGTTTACTAAAATTCTCTTTTCTCTCCTTTAGTTAAGATTTTAGAGAAACGCCATATTGTGAAGGAGAACAAAACCCAGTATGTGAAACGAGAGAGGGATTTGATGTCAAGTCTTGATCACCCGTTCTTTGTCAAACTCTACTTCACATTTCAAGACGATGAGAAGCTGTGTATCCTTTTAACAAATTCAGGGTATCAAAGCCTGTTTCCTAACACATGTTTTACTGTTTTGTTTAATAAGTTTTTCTTAACCAGTCTGTCTTAGATTTTGGTCTCAGTTATGCTAAGAACGGCGAGCTCCTGAAATACATTCGCAAAATTGGTTCATTTGATGAGACCTGCACTAGATTCTACTCGGCTGAAATAGTTTGTGCTCTAGAATACCTACACAATAAGGGGATAATACACAGGTTAGACAACACCCTTTATGTCCTTTTTGCAGGTTTTGCTATAAAAGTTTCACTTGCTGCTAATCGTTTGTTTTTGCTCACAATTTTTATTGTTTTAATTTCAGAGATCTGAAACCAGAAAATATTCTTCTGAGTGAAGAGATGCACATTCAGATAACAGACTTTGGAACAGCAAAACAGTTACCATCAGACAGTAAACAAGGTATAATCACAGTGCTGATTTTCTTTATGCTCCTTGTGGTAAAGTATGACCGGCATAAATATAGGGTCTTAAGTGACCTCAAGGGACTGAGCATAATTTTCAGAAATCTGCTGTTATTAATATCACTGGCCCTAAGTGAATCCAATATATTGAAAAAGTTCACTTGTTCATGGTACTAACAGACTTACAGCTAACTTGGGTAGCTGCCCCTGCTTTTGCTTTGACTGTAGAACGCAGTTGACAGCTATACATCTGCTTTGTGCTGTGGTTTGATTATGGCTGAAAGCGATACAATCTTTGTAGCTGGTGACGTAGCTTGCAAGCTTGTCACCTATGTTGGATTACAATCTTTCTGGACAGTAGAAAAGCATGTAATACATGCTGCATAGAACATGTTTAAGAAAGGAGAACTTGTCTTTTTACCCTTTTTATTTTTTTTTTTATTTTCTTTTTTGGCAGCGAGAGCAAACTCGTTTGTTGGAACAGCGCAGTATGTGTCTCCAGAGCTACTAACAGAGAAATCAGCCTGCAAGAGGTAATGAGGTTTTTATTAGGTTTTTCAGCTCAGGGTGGGCATCATTCCTGCAATTTTATAACCATTTACTTTTTAATTTTTAGCTCTGACCTGTGGGCCTTGGGATGTATTATCTATCAGCTGGTGGCTGGTTTACCACCATTCAGAGCTGGGTAAGAACTACTGTGTTTACAAAACTCGAGTTTTCTTAATTGTTTTTTTTAAGTGCAAAAAATCCTAACCAAGCAAACCAATTTTCACTTGTTACACTTTGTCTTTTCTCTTTAATTGCTGTAGAAATGAGTACCTGATATTCCAGAAGATAATAAAGCTGGAGTATGAATTCCCAGAGAAATTCTTCCCCAAAGCTAAGGATCTTGTTGAACGGCTTTTGGTATGTCATTGCATATCACAATAACACATTTTAACCTCCTTTGGTAATAATTGGGAAATAAATTAACCAGTTATCTGTTTAGAAGTTGGCTATTTACATTTCATTTAAATTTCAGTCATTGGACCCAACCAAGCGGCTTGGCTGTGAAGAGATGGGAGGGTACGAACCACTGAAGCAGCACCCCTTCTTTGACACCATCTCCTGGAGGGACCTTCACCTACAGACACCTCCCAAGCTCACACCCTACCTGCCAGCAATGTCTGAAGATGATGAGGACTGCTATGGAAATGTAAGATATTTTACTTTACTATGGTAACAGTCTTGGTATTTTTTTGTTTGTTTTGGTCTGTTGTTTGCTCATTCAAAGAGAGCATCAGGTTTGAGACCTTGTTGAAGCTTAGAGATTCATCCAAACCCTAAACAAGTCATAAATTATCAGCATAGCATCAATGCACCGTTCATAATGAGACACTGTCTCTTTATGACTCTCAGTACGATGACCTCCTGAGCCAGTTCAGCAACATGCAGGTGGCCCCGTCCAGCTCATCACACTCCCTGTCGCCACATGACTCGACGCCGCCGCAGAGGTCCAGCAGCAACATTGAGCAGTACATCCACGACCTGGACAACAACTCCTTTGAGCTGGACCTGCAGTTCACTGAAGAAGAGAAGCAGTTATTGCTGGATAAACAGACCACTGGAAACCCCTGGTAAACCCCTTCCATTTCTCCACCCCTGTTAAAATGTCTGTGTCATGTGCTGTTCTTTGTTGGATTTATATCAAAACCAATTTTGAATCAATGTCTTGCTTGTATCCTGGAAATATTTTTGACTGCACTGGAAACTGTAAGAGATTTTTGGTGAATGATTTAGAAATGTGGATTAACGATTAGTTATGTTACTTTGTGTAAAACTGTGTAATTACCATTTGCGTTTTTGTGTGTCAACACAGGCACCAGTTTGTGGAGAATAACCTAATCCTGAAAATGGGCCCAGTGGATAAACGAAAGGTGTGTTTGAATTCTACGGCATATATTTGAATCCTTAATATTACTTTATTGCATTGTTTCAGTATTGAAAAAGGACATCTTTTAGTACTTTACACTATTCTGCCAGCTAGACTCTGTGGAGTTTTCCAGTTTGAGTTGGCTACAGATGAGTGAAGTCACTTCCCTTTGCTTTTCACTGCTGTCAAATGGGAAGTAAAGGGGAATTCCCTGTTGTACTGTGCAAAGTGTCACTGGCCTCGTAGCCCCCTCTGTTGGTGAAGTAATGAGATGTTAACATTCCTTTGCAGGGTCTGTTCGCCCGACGGAGACAGCTGCTTCTCACTGAAGGACCACACCTGTACTACGTGGATCCTGTCAACAGGGTCCTGAAGGGGGAGATTCCTTGGTCCTTAGAGTTACGCCCTGAAGCCAAGAACTTCAAAACCTTCTTTGTTCACACGGTACACATTTATTGATTTGTGATGCCTTTTTGACAGAGCTTAATATTTTCCTTCAATTTTATATAAAATAATAAAAAATATGTAAATTTCTTCTTTTTTTTTTTCCTATGATGTTTGCAGCCTAACCGGACATACTATTTGATGGACCCCAGCGGAAATGCAGACAGATGGTGTAAGAAGATCCAGGAAGTGTGGAGAAAGATCTATCAAAGGCACCAAAACCCTGGCCTATAGGAGCACAGGTTCACCCTGTGCCCACTCCTCTTTAGCTCTGAGGCCAATCACTGAGCAGAGTAACACCCTCTTTAGTGCCCTTCATCACCGCAATGTAAACAAACTCTTAGAGACGCTGGCATCTAGACCTTGTTTGTTTTCCTGAGTAGAACCATGGGAAAAATACAACTTTGGATTTAGGGTTGCTTTGCTTGTTCTTTGTGCTCTCTGTGAGGCTTCTATTGCATTTTTCCATGTATGGATGATAAGACTTCCACCATGCACATCTGCTTTTTGTACATTCTGCGGGGGTGGGCAAGGGGGGGGAGGAGGACAAGCTTTGTCTTGTAGAGTGACAAGCTTGGGTACCGCTGCGACTATCTCAAACGCAAGGACTGGTTTCCTGCTTCGATGATGACACAAAATCTTGCTTTTGTGAACCAGCGCTTCTCATGATATCTTTATTAAACCATATCCTAATCCTACATCGTATGTGCAAGCCGTAGTCAAGCCCCACTTTTAGTGCATATACTCTATAGATACTGTAAAATGGTTCAGTCTCACATGTTTACCAAACTCAGATCCTCTCTATTTTTGTCAGAACCCAAATATTCCCCTCGGTATTTGAGTTGTTTATTTTAGTCTCTCGGTACTTTGCTTATTGCAGTTAAGGTCTCTATATAATAATGCAGAGTGCCGGTCTGCAGTGAGACATGGGTCTGAACCAGTCTCTGTATAAGTATGAGCCTTCCATATCCGAGGATGTTTTGCTAACTGGGGGGTGGGTAAACATGCCACTAGCTTGTACTTCCTAATCATAACTTGCTTATCTTTCCTGCATGGCCAGTTTTGTAGCTCAGCCTTGTCCGCTTCTCTCCTAGGGCACTGGAGATAAAGTTTATTCAAGTAAAGGTGGGTATTTTTGACTGCATTGGAAACCATAGAGACTATTGTTGAATGATTTGGTTGTTCTGTACCATTCACTGGCTATTTCTTTTGTGGTGTGAGTTCTTA
Organism: Etia nguti; assembly: GCA_015106755.1. NCBI lineage: Eukaryota > Metazoa > Chordata > Actinopteri > Cichliformes > Cichlidae > Etia > Etia nguti. The sequence goes on from VUQG01023055.1 coordinate 44,791, forward strand.
AATTTTTTTTTAAATTTTTTTTTTTTGGTGGAATAGTTCACTCATCTTCACTATGCCCTATTCAAAACAGAATCTTATGTGCTGACCACCCCATGCTGAACAGAAAACCTTCATCTACAGAGATGCATACACATACTATCATTTTCAGAAGCAATCACAGTAAAGCTGTTGTCCCCGGACAAGATGGCAAAACTGCCTCATTGGGCTCATTGGCCTTTCTTTTTTTTTTTTTTTTTTATTCTGATGTTTGGCCCAATAGAAATTAAAGCGATTGATTTAACTTGTGCTCTTGTTTTAGAAATATGTATTATCATAATGCTTTTAATTTTTTTGTCATAGTACCTTACGGTCTTTCCAAAGGTCCTCTTCCTTCAGCTGAGTCTGTATGTGCAGTGTGTGACTGGGGACCCTCTGGCCCAGGGCCAGATGCGGTTGGATGTCAGTCAAAGAATATCTATCTCATCCAAATAACCGATGAAATTGCTGTATCTGTCTATAAAGTCGAGGAAGCACGAGAAGTGTTTTCCCCTCTAGTTAGAAAAATTGTTTGAATCAAGTCGATGGCAGTCGGTTACATTGTATGTAGAAACTCTACCTGGCTTGTAACTGACTAGAACTGTGATGTACAGATGATGTATTATTAAAATCTGAAGCAAGTAATGCAATGATATTAGGATACAGTTTTTGTATTTTTATTCTTGTATAAGGTTATTTGATGGCTATTGTTTAGCCTATAGTTCATTCTGTGTTATTTAAATTCTAATATATGAATCATATTTGGATTGAAGTCATGTTCAGGGGCCATGTTGTGTATGTATTGAGATGTAAAGCCTTTGAATGTGAATAATTATTGTAAACTATAATATTTTACAGCTTTTTTCTTACTATATCATACATTTTCTATTTGCTCAGTGATTTAATCATATTCTGATAATTTAATGAATCTGTTCATTCTCTCTGATTATTTGTGCGCTAGGTCAGTAGATGTTGAATGATGAATTTTCCACTTAATGCTTGGTAGTCCAGTAATTAAAGCATGTAGGGATTTAGGCATACCAATAAAGCCACGTGTCCTGTCTTCTGTCAACAGCCTGGGTCATGACAGTCAAGAAACCGCATCATTCAGTGGCAATGGCATCTCACATTTTGCAGCATGTAAATAAAGTACCGGCTCATTATCACCGTTTTTGTGTCCTGAAAATTACTTTAACGCGCTTTAGTGCCAACTTCACAAGCTTGTGTAAATACTTTAAGTATTCAGCGGCAATCATAGGAGTACACGAAATCTACGATTTATTTTTTCCACCTTAGTTCCAAAGATGTGTATTTTCACTCTCACTGACATTTACAGTCTCTCCGTATCAAGAGATTTTGTTCTCCATGCTGACGCGTCAGAGATCAAGCCGGGGAGGGCCTCTTTCTCTGGAATAATTTATGCAAGTGTCTGTTAGTGCTGGTGGAGTGGGTTAGTAGGAGTGGCTGAGCTGAGGAGCTGGCAGTTTGCTTTGCATGAATCGCGGACTCGAAGTTGGTGGCTGCACGTCCAATATTTCCTGTGAGCCGCACAGACAGAGCCGTGCAGAGGCGAAGGCGGAGGAGGCGAGGAGAGGGATGGCAGAGAACAGCTCCGAGACAAGCGGCTCCGTTCACCGGAGATGTTTGGCCCATTCTTCGGCGGAGCGAAACGTTTCAGCTGGGGTCGGGGCTTCAAAATGGATTCGACTAAATGTCGGGGGAACCTATTTTTTAACTACGAGACAGACGCTGTGTCGAGACCCAAAATCATTTCTGTACAGACTGAGCCAAGCTGACCCCGAGCTCGACTCTGACAAGGTAAATGCTAAGCTAGCCGAGCTAGCACTCTAGTTAAGAGCAGTTTCCTAACTTTAAGTTATTTTCTAATAAATGTGCTTATATTTACTAGCGACATTGGGATGATTAACAACAGCATATATCATCTTGTTTATTCGCATCTGCGGCATTGTGAAAATCAGTGTTTATCTAGATGGTGTTAACTAAAATTTTTGTGGCTCGCTAGCATTATCCCGCTAAGCTAGCTAGATTCCGACAGTCAACCTATGACATACGATCTTGCTGCTAGCTTGCGTGTATCTCTTTGTTGTGTCATTTAGCACAATAAGTTATCAGATATTGCGGTTACATCGCCATGCTGTTGAAGGTGTGGGACAGTGCAGTTTTTTTTTTCTTCTTTTTTTAAATATATAGGCTTCGCAGTGAATCTATTAAGTCGCCACAGTAGTTGGAAACTTTTCCCCATCTGAGGCCGTTGCATTGCGCTGCACTCAGCGAGGTGTCAGATGTCAAACAGCTTGCTGTAAACTGTTACTATCTTTTTTTTTTTTTTTTTCTTAAACCTAGTCAGTTTTCAGTACTGAAAAACAAATGGTTTTATTGTGGTTGTATATAAATTATTGTAACTTCAACAGTAAGTTTTAAGTTTAATTGGCTGAAGTCTAATGTTCATATAATATTCGAAATTTATTTTAACGATATATTGACGTGTTTTGAATGTACTGCACACCTGTGTTCCATTTCTAGCCTTTCAGTGATTGTAAAACTACTGTCGGATTTTTTTTTTCTTTTCTTTTTCCTCTCCGTCTCTTGAGGTTTATCTGCTTCTCAGCTTTGTTTGCTCTGCAGTAGTCTGCCTCTGTACACTTGGTGAAACTCCCCTAATTAGTACATAAGTCATTGTCAGGTGGGGTGCGGTGCTGCTGACAACTGGGATGAAGTCGCTTATTTCCCTGAATGACCCCAGTGCTCCAGAAGCCGGCTGTTGGTCCATCTGCCCACTTATAACAGTAGTGCATGTGTGTTTAAAGGCTCCCCAGCACTGTCAACCACAATGTGTTACTGTCCACATACATAGTGCATTGTGCTCTGTTTTTCAGTGTTCATTTTACAGCTCCTTTGTTCACTGTTTTCATCCACTGGGACATTTTAAGTTTCACCCCTGCCCCCCTTTATGCTAAGCTGAGACCATGGCTCATCTCGTGTTTTCATGCAAATATCTTAATCTCTGTATAATCAGCTTGCTTTTTTGGTCTATCCTCCATGAGTAACAAATCAGTCCATCTCAAGCCCTCGTCTTAAGTGTGTATGGCACTCTTGAGCCGTCTCGACCTCTCCCCTTGCAGTCTATCTAGTTTAAGGCAACTCCCACTGCAGGGCAGATTATGCCTAGGTATTATTTCACTTGCCACTGTGTGTCAGACTACATATGCTGACATGATTTCACCTTATTTACAAGTGAGACAAGAAGATATATAAAACATATATATTATTTATTTATTTTAGTTTTCATTTTTCGCTTTTCACACTGCCCTGCATGTGAATAGGAAGCTCAGCAGAGCGACAGATCAGTGAAGAGCTCTGTTTTTGGACGAATGCTGTTTCTCCCAGCCAAGGAAATGAGTGGTTCAGTTCTCAGTCACGCAGGCTGACGTGCTTCAGCAGGACTCTTGAGGAGAACTGCATTATTCATGTTGTTGACTGTAGCTTGTTTTGCACACTGGGGTGGACCAGGGAGAAAGTGAAGGAGGTGCTGTCATGTGTACAGCCACAACAGCTGACAATCACGCATTTCTAAATCTTGTTTTATGTAATTTTGTCCCAGAATTGACACATGCCAGTCCTAACTGTCATGCTGGAGTGATGTAGATATTAGGTTGTTTGTTTTTGCTGCTCAGTCATGAGCAGGCATGTAAAAATTGTCCAGTCCAAATGCTGAGACGTGCACTTTAGTGGGCAACTGTCTCACTGGCAAACTTCTTTTAATCTGCTCTGGACCTCTTGAGTAAGGCCCAGCTTTGAGTACCACATCAATTTTTCAAGCAACCCATCACAAAGGATTCTTGTTCTTTCAGCGTCTTATTCTTTCGTATTCATATCCATTTGCAGCCTTAAGAAATTCTCCCTGCAGCATGTGAGAGAGAAAAATATGGCTGCATTTAATGCTGGATTCAGGTTGTGTGTCATGCCTGAGCACACTGTGGGAGGCGATGTAAATATTTAACAGCGAGATATAGTCTGCTCCCGCACTGTCTTCTCGCAGTAAGTGCTCGGCAGGAAGCTGCAGAGTGCTATTGACAATTTCAGGTGCGACTCCAGTCGGATTTCATCACCTTCACATTACTTTTTGCATTGTACTGCAGAGGGTTTAAAGATTCTGTAATAAAATCAGGCAGCATGGTCAGTTTTTCACTTCTTCTTTAGTTATGATGCACCTTTTAATGGTGTCTCTATTTGGGAAAAAAAAAAAAGTCCACGTCGCAGTGATTTCCTAGTTTGCCAGCAAAGCTTTTAGTAGCCTAAAAGGAGCTTTTCATTTAATGCCAGAAACCCTCCTCAGTTATAAGTTGGTTCTGTCTTTCAGATTTGAAGATGGTAAAAACGTGTGAAATTTCTCCTATGCTTAGCAAAGGGTTATTACTCATGTTCAGATTATCAGCGTCAAATAATGTGAAATATGAGATAGTTTCACATAATATAGCCGTGATGCGAAGTGTGTATTATTTAAAAGATGAAGGCCTATTTGACTATGCCATTACTGCTTGTACTCCGGAGGGATTCCTGACTCCTACTTTACAAGGATCAGACTTCCACTTGGCTAAGTAGCTATGGTCATGTGACTTGGGTATCTGCTGCAACATATTTGAGCTCTGTTTCTGCCGGGCGTTTGTACTCCAATTCGGGAAGAGCAGCATTTGGAAATGTCTTTACATTCCCTCAGAATTGCCTGACCACCTGTGCTGCTTCTACCTGTCCAACATGTTTTCTTGGAATCTGTGACAGCCCATAGAACCATATAGCAAAATGAATCCACTCATTATTTGGAGAAAAAAACATTTAATCACACAGACCTGAAGCAGCCTATGGTGATTTATATGGAGGGGGGAAAAGGTCTTGCTTTTTTCCCCCCAAGCTCCAGGGTCCATTTAAAAAAAACAAAACAAAAAAAAACAGCCTAAACATTATTTTTAATTTTTTAAATCCATCAGAGCAAATTGACAATGGTGGCAAAATAAGGCTGCGTCATAGTAACGACCCTGTCTAACAAAATCAGACTTCTTGCTTGTATTCATGACTCAAGTTTAAGGAAGGACCAAAAAAACGAAAAGAAACTAACAACCTCTTGATGTCTTTGCTTTGATTAAGTAATTCTTCTTTTTTTGATAATACTGTAGGAGAGACACATCAACCTAATAGATGTAATTGCCTTTTTTGTAATCCAAACAATCTGTCAGAGCCTCCCGGCCTTAGATGTTTTTTTTGTTTTTACATTGGCACCAGTTCCTTAGGAAAAATTGTCGTTTGGCCACTGGGGGCGCTGCAAAAAACATTAACACATTTTTACTATGAGTGCTTACATCTGTGCTTTTTAAGGTGATCAGATCAATGGATGTGGCGCCTGCATGCCGTTTGCAGCTCTATTTATTTATTTGTTTTTTTATGTCTGCAATATAAAGTGGCTCAGGTGAGGGTGGAAATTGCTTTCACCCCCCCCCCCCCCCTCCCCTGTTTTTTTTTTTTTTTTTTTCCCCCCCCCTACC
>VUQG01023056.1:0-29593 GCA_015106755.1 Etia nguti
AGGTACAGGCACTAACAAAAAGCCTGGTCATAACTCTGTTTTATTCTATTAAGAAGGATAAATAAAAGAGGATCATTAAAAAAAAAAAAAAAAATCTCGTATCTTGTTTCAAGTTGACCTTTGCAAAGATCAAGATCAAATTTTCAAATATAAGAACTTTAACATTGTACCCTTTATAATATTCAGTGAAAAAGAAAACAAACAAAAAACACCCAAACTGTTTATAATAGAAAAAAGACCCTCCACCCCAGCTAAACCCTTGAGCAGAGAATGCAGTCTGAAAATTGACCATAAATTAAACTGTTACTGTGAAAGTATCTAATTAAACATTGTATATTAAGTCATGTCTAAGTGCATTGAGCCATTTCTGGATACCAGTGGATACCAGATATGTAGACTAGAACCCCTTTATTGTCATTGTACAACGTATTTGTAATTACAAATACATTGCAATTATGACAGTTGCTGAGCAACAGAGCTTACATTTAAAGATCCAAAGCTTAAGATTTCATGTGGAATTATGCTTTAACATCAACCACAAAGCACACTTTGTAAACCTACCAAATGACCAAAACAGAACAGGATTAAAACTGTGAGTCATTTCAGATCTCTATTAATATGTAAACAGATTTTGCATGAAAGGAAATTAAGATTATCATAATTGCTTTATAACAGCTGTGAATGACAAAATCACATCCATTCTAACTTTCACAGACATGCATTACTCTTTGCAGAGTCAAAAGAAGCTGATTTAGAAAAGACTGAAAGAGTATCACTGAGATGTTGTAAGTAAAGGTTAATATCAATAAATTACAAAAAATGTTTTTAGTATATCCACAAATATGTTCTTTTCAAATACTAAAACATCGAAATTTAATATGGAATTAAGTTACCAAATAAGCAATTTATAAATTTGATTTGATAACGTGCATTTCTGACAAATTTCATGTATCTACTGTAACTAAAATACAGTAAAAAACAAAACAAAAAGAAACTGGTTGGACAAGAGGACATTTGATGCATTTAAAATATTTTAAATCTACATTATTATATATTATAATCTATATTATTATAAATGTAAACTCAAATTAATTTTCAGAGAAACAGTTTCTTTAGTAAAACGCAACTGTGAACTGTCACATGGTCAGAATGTAAGCAGTTGGTAATTTCTTGTTTATTTACAGTCACAGGCATTATGGCGAGATGATGGTGCTATGGGTCTGTAATCACACTTTGTAAATCTAAAAATCAAAATCTATGAACTGTACTGAACTATAATTTAAACAGTCAGCTATTAAACATTCAGTCTGTATAGCTGTATATAAAGTGTTTACCTCCCAGTGATGTAATATACTTCCCAGTAGTGTAATATAATATAATACTATTTTTTGGGTCCTAAGTTTTCAAGTGTTGGAAATATTATTATGAAATGTAGCAAAAATGTGTAATTTTGGTTATTTTGCTAAAACTATCACAAGTGTTTACAGGTAATCAAGAAGAATTAAACAGGTTACATTTTTACCTTCAAACAAAGAAGAATGGGACATAAGGTTTATTTAACAAAAAGTGAGTTGTTTATTTAGGCTGGGAGAAAAACCAAACAAGAATACTAAACTGGGAAACACTAAGAGCATGGAGCTGAATGGAACTGATATTCTGGCGAGGGACAAAGGTGAACAGACACAACATGAGGGTGATTAGGGAAAGTGGAGACACCTGGGAACACGGGGGGACAAATCAGGCATAGCGAGACAGCGGAAGCGAAACTGAACACAATGCACAAGAGTTGAGGGACTGTCTAAATAAAACAGGAAGTAGCACGCACACCAAGACTAAGACAAGGACATGCAGGCTTGACACTATGGGGATAAACAAACATGGAAACACACGACAGGGAAGACAAAGGAAACACGAGGAGAAGAACATGGAGACAGAGCACAGAGACGGAACAGGGACGAGCGAGAGAGAGGGTGAGAGACGTGACCGGACAGGGAACAAAACACAGAGATCAGAAAAAAGGGAGTGGGAGCATAAACTGATAACCCTAAAGTAACTTTAAACTAAACTAGAGACCTCTAATAATATAGCAGGGAAATTACCAGGGATTAAAAAACTTGGTAAAACTTCAAAACACAAAAGGTCCAAAACACAGAACACTGGGTCAACGACCCAGTACCATGACATAAGGTATGATTAAGCAGCATTATTCTGAGGTTACTACCACAAGTCAGTATATAAATACTGTAATGCACAGAAATTGCCATTTTATTGCTAACAGGTTATCACATTGTTATCACAATATTACTATACTGGTACTATTTGGTTTTGCTTTATAGACCTGCATTTGTTTCTACATTATCACCCAGTTTCTGGCACATTGTTACACCATTAAATAAATGCCAATGTAATATTACTCAGCTATAGCCATTGTTGATAGAGGAAGGTTATTTGGGCATTATTTGGATATTATTTTGGTAATCCAGTGGTAATAACTTGCTGTTCCATGTTATTACCTTCTTGCTTCAACATTATTACCCCTTACAAAGTGCTACCAATGGTCGTTTTGGTCCGTCACTACTTCTTCTGTTCTCCACTTGTTCTGTTTCCTCGAACCTTTTACAGCTATGCTTCACACCATGCTGTGATATGCCAACTTTTCAGCTAATTGTTCTTTGCTAACCCCTTTGTTGTTGCAAAATTACCATGTTATGACTGTCAAGCTGTGTTATCTTGGCATTTTTCATAGATTAAACAAAAGAAATTGGAACAAATTATGCATTTTTGGGACACCCTGCCAGTAAAAATGTGCCTAACAATACAATTCAAAACTGGTTCTTTCCCAAGTTGTCTGTTATGTTTGCTTTGAAAGACCTTCAGAAAGCCCAGAGAAGTACTGCTCAAGGCGATTTTGAAAAAAATTACAAGAACATCCGGCTTTGGATGCAAAATATAGAGAAATGAGGGGTAGTTACATACTTTTGCACTGCAGTTGCACTAAAAACGCTTCTTATGTAATAAGTCATTCAACTGCTAGTGGTTCTTATAAAGCTAACATAAAGATAAGCCATATTAAGAATTATAGCACACAGGAAATCCTTTCATGTTTCTTGTCTTCTATTTGTGCAAAAATCTACATTTCACAGTATCTTCTTCAATGTAGAATGAATGTGTTACAAAAATGAAAGACAATGCCCTATTTAGGGTAATTTAAGCTTTGACTACAATCTGTAACATGAAGCACATGGTGTAAAGTGCATTGGTATCAATCTGCTGATCAATATCCTCACTATTTCTCAGAGTTAATATCTGCACAGTGGAATGTTTGCATCACTGACTCAACTAATGTTACCCTAAAAGGATACTGGGTGGGGGTAGTAAATGAGTATCGCCAAGTTTGCAGTATCCTAACTAGTATCATCAAGTGTCCTGGTATGCACTAGCAACAGGTGGCACCTTTATGAGTGCCCAAAGTGTTGCATGACAGAAACGGCTATGGGTTTATTACCACGACCAAAAGGGAGAGACGTGCAAGGGAAGAGGGAAAAGGATTTGAATGTTGGTTGATGAGATAGTGACCAAGCAAATACAAAGAGGAAGGAAATGAAATCTGAAAGAAAAAAAAAAAGATTTAGACACTTTGTCCTTTTGTTTTTAATTTTGTAATGAACAGATTGTTCCTTGACTGCAAATAGAGACATGTCAGTTATCCCAAACCTTTCTTCAGCAGCCAAGACACATGATGAACAGAGAATTCCAGAGAGGTCACACTAACCTCGACCCCTAACTCTCATGCTAAAAGAGCCTCTGATCATGCCTCAAGCCAGATGACCTCAAAGAATTTTAGTTCTAAAAGACTGTGGCCTACTCAGTCCAAGTCTATGAGCATGACATCCATCAAAGTAGCATAAAGAAAGAACATATATGAATAAATTAAATAACTGCATAGAACTACCCCCACCAATCTGAATCTTGTAGTAGAAGTCAAGACTCATCAGACCAGGAAACATATTTCCAATGTTCTATTGTATAGTTTTATTGAGCAATGTAAAATGTTCCCACTTCTCTCCTTACAGCGATGGTACCAAGTGTGGTCTTATGTAGCTGTAGCCCATCCCCATCAAGGTTCAGAGTGTCTATTCAGAGATGCTCTTCTACACACCTTGGTTGTAAAGACTGGTTATTTCAGTTACTGTTGCCTTTCTATCAGCTTGAAGCTGGAAACCAACAGTAACTGACATTTCATCTTACCTCTGACATCAAAAACAAGACATTTTTACCTATAGAACTGCCGCTGACTGGATATTTTCTCTTTTGTGCAGAAAAATCTAAGTAGATCAGCAGTTTCTGAAATACCCAAACTGCCCTGTCTGGAAACATCACCAATGACACATTCAAAGTCACTTAAATCACCTTTCATCCCCATTCTGCTGAACTTCAGCAGGTAGTCTTGAACACGTCTGGCTGATTTGATATTTGTGTTAATTAGGAGTATAATCCGCTGGGATCTCATACAAGATCAAAAAGCACATTAGCTTTAAACACAATGTACAAGCTGTGGCAATTGTGTATTCCTTTAAGAAACATGTAATACATAACTGACACAGCCCGACTTACGCGCACCTAATTCATATCTAATTGGATTACATTAAACTTTATGTTTAATCACAGATCCTTGTGAAAACTACTTGAACTCACTGTGCTTTCCTGACAGATTGACATCAGCTCGCAACTCGCAACGGTGACATGCCATATGTGCCCATTTCCCATTCCTGCTAAATTGTCAATTAACATGTATAAAAACTGTATAATCTCTCGTATATGAGTTCTATGTCTGCTCAACCATCTGTTAACTGGACTATACCAGAGCCATACAATTGCACATACCTCTGTCCTCACAGATGAAAGAGTTTACACAGTTACATAAATAATACAAAAATTCACAGCCCGACTAACAGAGACAGATTACAGTGATTACACAATATAAGGCTGAGTACTCATGGGTATCAAAATGGCATACAAAACCTGTACCACTAATTTACTGAGTGTACGCATCTCACTGGCAGTCAAGCAGAGGTAATGCCATGTATTGTGCAGACCTCAAGTTCTCTGGATACGATAAGGAGGTTGCTAAGAGCAGATGCCTGGTCAATGTCTCTTAGTGTATTTTCAGTAAAGTAATCCTTTGAAAGTATACTTCAACCAAAATTGAGTTTTCCATGCTGTTGAGTCTGTGACGGGGACAAGATGAGCACCACTTTAGGGTTGGGGAAGTGTAACAGGCAAGAATTCAGTTATTTTGGATTTAAAGTAAGACGTTTAGCTGCTTCTTCCTCTTCTCTGGTTGAACATGTAAGTGGTTTGAAAATGCGTAAAGCATTAAAGTTATATTTACTTGAACATTCTACTTCAGAGGCCAATTGGAGGCTAAATCTTAACACATTTCTCGACACAAACTTGTGTGATCATTTCAATTAAAGTTGTAAATACATACATCTCACTTTTTCAATGTATTCAACTGTGCCAAAAATTGAGAATCAACATGACAAATACAAAGCTATATTCACACAGTAAGAGCATAAAACTGGACAAAACCAGAAAAGCCTTTCATGTTTACAACTACTCTCACAACAAACGGTATTAATAATGTTTTCTGATTCATACATTACATGCTGCTGTGGCCACAGTCCTAAGCAGGGGGTATCCACGTAGCAAAGCTGGCAGGGCATTGAATCTGACACAGGGAGAGACCTCATCACCTTTCCAGAACGCACCTTTTCCTGGTTCACTCCCTGTAGTTCCAAAACATTCCGACACTATTAAAATTATCCACGTAAAACTAGCCACAAGAAGGATAGTTGTTGACCTGCACTGCTTACTGTACTGCTTACTGGGAAAAACCTTTGAAGTCTGTCTGGTTTTCAAAAAACATAGCTATTGCAATTCACAAAAACATGCAAGCTAACAAACCAATGAATAATTCAAAAGACAAATCAAAGACAAAAAAAATGGATCAAAATTGATTTATTTGTTTACAAGATAAAATGTAAAAGATTAAAAGGAGGATAAAATGTTGCATGCAGGAAGAGATTCAAAGGAAGGACAGGAATATCAAAGAATAGGTAGATATGTTTGGTAAATGGAGTGGAAAGGAGACAAAGTGGTGGAGTGTGAATGATCAGACAGACCACTAGAAACAGATGCACACTGCTGTAAAGCACCAGTTTGCAAGCAAGGTCACCAATGCCAATAATAAAATCATACTGCAGCTCTGAGTTTCTTCTTCTTTATTTCATTTTTTTCTGATGTAAAATTCCCCCTTTGTGGTATCATCCATTCCATTGCAGTTTAGCACAGAGACACCTTCAGTTGTCTAAATCGCACTGCTGCATCATAATGGCTTCTGATAGATTCATACAATGGATTATTTGACACATGAATCAGCACAGTGGATTTTATTCTTCATTTCTTTGACTGAAAGAATTTATGGAATTCTTTCATTTAAAGTGTCAAGATGAGAAATGTTCATATTAAAAGAAGCTGATTCAAGTTTCTTATTGATGCCTGACTATTGTTTAAAAACAGACTTTAATGGGAAAATGTAAATATATCATTTAACACAGAAACATGTTGTTGTTGTTGCATTTATAAAATATAGACAATTCAGCCATTATTCACATGAACTGACCTGAATGAATGAATGAAAAGATTTCTACATTTATGTTATGCCTCCAATGGAATTCATAGGTCACTTGCAAAAAATGGCCTCTATAACTGGGAAAATCTAAATACATTTATTTATTTATGTCCCCCTTGCCTTCTTCTTGACACTTTTGAGAAAAAATCCCATTGTAAACACGACTTATATAATCATATATACTCCTTCTGAATATTTTCAAAAGCCACTGAAGTTTTATATAATGTAGAATAATTTAAATCTAACATATGACTTGGGGGACATACTTTCATTTAATATGGATTCAGTAAAAATATTTGGTAGGCACTGTATAGCAATGTGTATTACTTGAAGTTAAAAAAAAGTTGTTTAAAAAAGTCCAATTTAATTAATTAAAACAAATCCAGTAAATTTGATCTCTATACCGACCAGCCACAACATTAAGACCAGCAGCCTCACACTGTGTAGCTCCCCTTTGTGCTGACAAAAAAGCTCTGAACTACTGAGGCATGAACTCCAAAAGACCTCTTAAGGAGTCCTCGTGCCACAAAGCTAGCACTGGTACTGACACAGAGTCATAAAACTGCAGGGCCCAAAGCTGGAATCACTGATATTAGTACATATGAGAAGATGCACTCCGAGAAATTCCCGGGTGATTCAAAGCTGTAGCAGGCTGCTCATGTCTGATGTTCTTTTGTCGTGACTTTCTTTCTTAGGGAATTATCCTATCTAGTGTAATATAATAGTAAATAATTTTTAGTTTTCTAACTTTTCAAAATGTGTCCTAGTTTCAAAGGAACAGAAGGCAAAAATGGCTCCATAACAGCACTGACACCACATCTGTTGAATGTCATAGTGTCATATTCCTCGAATCAATTCTGAACATTTTTTGCACTGTCACAGGGTGCATAATTTGTTTTCTGAAAGAGGCTACTGCTATCAACCAATACTGTTTATGCTGGCTGACAGCATCCAAAAACAGCATGAGGTAGCTTTTGTGGTCTTCATCAGACCTTCTCGGATCTCGACCTGACCCAGTGACATGTCTAACATCAGCCAATAAATTATGCCGGTGGTATCATTTTTCCCATGTGAGTGAACCAATAAACCTCTTAAGTATCTGATGCAAATGTATGTATGTTTATTAAGTGTTTACGATTGTATGTAGAATATGTAGAAACAAGTAAGGTACTGCTCTCTCACTCTATGACAAATTAAATCCTCATGCAGGATTTTTCTGGAGTAGAATTATTTTCTGGAATAAGTTTTCACTTATTTTTACAATGAATTATATATTTACTTAAGCACAAGTTAAACAGTGGTGGGCCTATGTATTAGGATATTTTGCCTGGAGACCTTTAGTTATTTTTAGGCAAAGTTTACTGTCGAGGCAGGAAGCTTAAGGAAATATTGTCATGTGTTAAATTTTTTTTGCGTAATTATTTTTGACATTTAGAATTTTTTCAATCATTAAATTCATTTTGGTATTAGTATGGATGTATTTCTGGTAAGGATGTTTTTGTTGCGGTTACTAACACTCGTCAACACCCACGAGCAGGTTTCCGATGCTCATGAGGAAAGACTTTCAACAGCTGCCTGGTGATTGGCAGAACACCCAATGGGAGGGGACAATATGACACACCTACAATACACATCATTTCTTTATTTAATCCTCTGCAGACAGTGTCTGGCAACTTCTAGAGCACATCTTAAAATAATACCACAACTCTAAACACAACATGCAGTCTGCAATATCCTAGTGTGCATTAAAAGACATGACACAAAAGCATTTATAGCTGCAGCCTTTAAACTTGGCTTAAATAGGAAAGATAAAAAAACACATTAATGGCAAACCTGTTGTTAGATATTAGATGACGATGCTTATCAACTCTAATATGCCAATCTGCTATGAAGATTTTGAAAACAACCCTCTCTGGATATCATACTTTACCCATTTAAGATGATCATCAATATATATTTCTACTCCAGTTGTCACATCAATATTGGCCATTTAGCTACTCCCTATTTTGTTAATAAAAGTTGACGGGGTGATAATTATTATGTCCCAGCAGTCAAAAATGGATTGCTTCAAAGTTAGGTTATGAAGTTATAATGCACTGGATGACAGGTTATCATCTCTGCACTGAAAATATGTAGTTTTGTTTAATGTTTCGCAACATCCCTTTCCAGGTGATATCCGGGTTTAGTTTGTAATTAAATTGTGTTGAATGATATGACGATTCATTTAATGTCCATCATTTTATATGCTGATTGTATAAACACACATTTTAGAGAGAGACAGAAAGAGAGGGAAAGATTAGGCTTCTAGAAAAAACAAAAAAAACCCAATAAACACCTGGATTAACAAAAAAATTTTCTTTAATAGGAATTCAACCTGCTCCCACCCCCCCACCCCTTCACATTACCTCCCTGCTTCACCACCCACTCAACCTCCAATGTCTTTGGGGTCACGACTGGTACAAAAAAGCCTAAACAGCTTTTGGCAGTCACTGGGTCCAGGCAGTAGAGGAGCATTGAGCTCAGACTTGCACACTGCTGGAAGGATCTATTACACTGAAAAAATTAGGAGAAGGCACAGTGTGACCAGACTGCTGTCTGAAAGGGAAGAGTGCTAAGAGGACTGACAGCAGGTAGGTGGCCCTCAAAAATGAAGGCTGGATAAGTAAATGTAGAAATGGACTGCAAAAGCCTATTCTCTGTAAGTTTGCAGCTGGGAGCATAATCTGCATAAATACAATGTCTACCATCACTGTTTACATCAGAAAGATGTCAGTACTTTGTGAACAGGTGCTTAAGGTTGCAATAAAAAAGCTAAAGTGTGAATGCATGTGACATGAAGAGAGGTTTCTATTTTCCTGTCCAAAGATTGAGCTTAAAGTTTAAAAGTGCACATAAGTCACGAATGTGGTATCTGATTTCAGTTGCTAAAATTATAGTGCCAGCAGGGTTCGTTACCATATTAATAATTCAGATATACATTAAAACTTGTACCAGATTTAATTACAAAGAGGACAGAATTGGTGTTTCTGCATGAAATCGCTGAAGCAAGGCATGTAGGCTTCTCAGTTTGAATTTCACAGCTTTAAATCTGGGAAGCTCATCATAGCAGTATGGTCAGAGCTTTGAGGTTGTTGGGTGATGACTAACTTTAGAAGGAGGTATCAAATCAATATGTGACCTGAGATTCAAGAAGCTGCATGGAGGGAGTGGGTTGTATTTTGGCAGAGAACTGGATTTCTTTTTACATTAAATGAATTCACAGGGCTATAGTTCACAATGTACAAATCTTCCTAACATTGAGCACACACAGTGCATCTCTCTTGCATTTAAAGCGTGAAAAAACAAAACGCTGTAGTCAGTGCAGTTAGTAGCTTAAATAGACAAAGAACAGAAGACTCATCACAACACACACATTACATGTAGGCTAAGTATTTCTTACATGTTTTGAATAGCATTTATCAACCAAACACATAAACAAATCCACTGGGAGGCTCAAATAGCACCATTAACACTCGACACTAAAAGACGTGTCATCAGACTCAGTTTTGTGTTAGAAAGTGACTTCAGCTGTGCATCTTGTGCACTCATCTGCAATCAGTGACGTGTAGAAAAATGCAGTGAGGGACATTTGAGAAGCTACCAGATGCCATTTCCAGAATATGTAGTCAGCGGTGCAGTCATGTGCAGTAGGTGTCACATGCGCTCCTACGTATTGGGTGTAGTCTAGTTGTCTGCTGTTTCTCAAGTTTCTCAAGAGTCTTCTTTACAAATTTCTATATGTTTAAGACTCCATTTCATGTTGGTAACATAGAAAGAGATCATTTCAGTATTGTAAGCAAAAGAAATAGATTTCATTACACAATAAAAAAAATCATCATAAATATATCAGTGCTAGTTTTTTCACTTTTAATTAAAATGAAGAACATAATAATGAATAAGTATAGTAGTGAAGTGTACAGGAAAACATGAGGCAACAACAACCAATACTTTTCTGTAGCAGTGGCCCAGAATTTCAGATAGTCCATCTCTAATTTCAGCCGTGGCGGCTTGTTATCTTGCCTGCAGTGACAGCCAGTCTGCCTACATACTGGTTATATGTAATGATTTTTTGAAGCATGTTTTTTGCTTTTGTTTATTTTATTTTTTTTAAGTAGCAACATTTAATGAAATGCAGCCTGCAGCGCAAATCCGTGAATCTCTGGGACAGTGACTAAGACAGATTTATTCTGGAATGCATTGATAATAAAAAAAATGTCTAGAATATCCCCTCCCCCACAAGTCAAAATTAAAAAAAAAAAAACAGATTCAAGCCCCAGCAAAACAGTAAATGATAAGAGCTAGCACAGCAACAACTATTCAGTGGAAGAGAAGATGAGAGCGTTGCCTTTTAATGAAAAGAACCTTTTGCCAAGATGTCTCCTTTTGCATGCTGTTTTCCCTTTACCATATGTGTTGTGCAGCTCATTCTCAAGACAGACCAAGTGCCAAGATCACTGCTGGAGCCCAGAACCTTTTTAACATATGCTAGAGCATGTGCACAACTATAAATAAAACTGTTATTTGTGGAGATGTTAATGTGGAGATTATTTGACATCCAACTTGTCAAAAAAATGAAATATCTAAATGCATTTAAGCATTAATTTCAATATTTATTACTCATTCTTAGCTACTTGAATGAGCGCATGAGTACAGATTAGCTGAGTGTGGACATGTTAATCTCTCATTAGATCACCCCATATCCACCCCACATTAGCTTTCAATTCACCCAGCCTAACAACCTTCAAATGATTAGAGGAGTTCATATAGGTTTAGCACACATGCTTTCTGAATGCCTGAATTTCTGTAAGACCAACATTGAACAAGCGGGATAACAAAGCAAGCATAAATCTAAGAATTACATGAGTAATAGTTAAAAGTCATGAGCATTTTGGTTATGGCTGCTCCTTCATTAGTAGAGTGCGACACAGGAAGTAAACCATGTTTCAAAAACTATAAACCGTTCAAACACATCCCAAACGAGGGATATATATATATATATATATATATATATATATATATATACAGGACTTACCTCTTCACATCTACGTTATCTTCTAAAAATCTATGTTGAGCTACAAAGTAATGACAATTATATAATTTACCCATAAGTAACCACACCCACTGTAAATCTCTGTCCAATGAGGAAGTTAAGGCCTCTTAACATGACTCTTTGGTTCAAATTTTACAAGAACAAAAAATAGTAATGGCATAAATCCGTATGCATGACCTTTTATAACTGTGACAAATGTCAATTTGTCAAGTGTTGTGTTGCACCTGATGTTCTAAAAAAAACAACCAAAAAACGATAAAGAAACATCTGAAATAATATTTCAATCAAGATGGAAAAACATTTTTCCTTTATAGCTTCATCTCTTTGGCTTTCAAACACTTACAGAGCTTGCTAAAAGAGGTGATTTGACACAGTGGTACACATGCACAAGTTTTTTGAACGTTTTTCCTACATTAAATATTGGTTTTTGAGGGGGTTTTCTTTTTGGTCTACAGGACCTACATTTAAATGAGCTTGAACTGATTTGAAAATATTTGAAAACGATTACAATTTGTTTTTATTGGTATTAACATCTACACAGCTACATAAGCAGGGTTGTATTGACCACAGTGGTGTGATTCTGAGCCAGTGAAACCCTTGTTGCTCAAGAAATCTCACTAAAAGAAGTACTAGAAAAAAATTTGATGTGTATTTTTACACACACACACGCACGCACACACACACAGACACATTCACACACACACACAAAATTAATTATCCTCAATTCAGCACGACACAGTCATAAGCGTATATCTTCAGCAATTAGACATAAAGAATTTCATTTGAATTTCACTTGATCCTTGTCACTGACTTCGTCCAGAATTGTACAGAAGACCCTGAAGAATCAACCAATCGATAACTTAACTCTTCTATGTAGAGTAAAATGTTTCAAAATGTTTGAAATTTATAATTTTACAGACACTATACTGCAAAGTGGCATGTAAGTTATTGTCATTAACTGGATGATCATATAATTGTTGCTGTACAATATGCAGTGTGCAGCATTATCAATCTAATTCCAAATTTCCTCCATTTTTATATGAGGTTGCAATGACCACCTCGCTTAATTAGCAAATGTCTGCAAAGGAATCCTGAGACACAGAATAATCTCATGTTAAGTCTGATGTTCACTGTAAATGACATTGGTTGAACGGGTGCTGAGGATTACTTTGTGCCACTGGAAATGTAATTAGAGCAGTCTGCTTCAAAAGCATTACATTACTCTATTAAAACTTTTAAATGCCATCTGCTTACATTTTAAAAAAAGAGAGCAGCAAAAATAATCCCAAAGTTAAAAGACTAACACTTCAAACCCTGAGGCAAATGCCTTATATTAAGGATTTCATTTGAGCCACACTTGTACAGTACATTAAAGATTTCCTATTCTGTCTTTTGGTGCAGAGCCTTCTGAATCAGCAGAGCTCAAGAGAAAACCAAGATGTCGAAGAAGTCAAAGGTGACCGATCAGACTGCCACTGGGCAGGCGGGTAAGTAAAGAAGCCAGTCAACGGTTGGTATTGCAGCCTTGTCCCCCTGTATGTTCTCTTATTGCAGTGACACACAAGAACAGGATCCTTCTCACAGACAGCAAACAACTAAACTTTATTAAAACTAAAGAGCTGTGTGACACTGCATTCAAGAATAATTAACACAAGAAAGCAACAGGTAAAAATGACATGCAAAACGGTATTTAAAGAATAAAATTACGATAAAATGTGTAATATGAAGGCCATCACCAACAACTTCAAAAGAATATAAGCAGTACAGCTGCCTATTTTCTTGAGCGGAAGCAGTCGATACAAGATCCCTGCAAGATATCGAGATTTTGTGTGGCAATGAGAAAACAGATGCTATTTTTCTTTTTTTTTTCTGTCTAAGAAGAGAAGCCTTTTTTCAGTCACTAGCTTCTTCACTCGAATGAAGATGTCGATCAAAGAAATGATCAGCGGCATCACTGACGCCACAAGAGAAGATGCAAACAAGCTCTCATCATAGAACAAAAAAAAGTTTAAAAAAGATTTTTTCATGACCAAAGACAAAGAATACTCAAGATTCATCTGAAAAGCAATACTGGCAATGCGACTGTTGGGGACATGGAAGATCAAAACAAGATCATCGAAGATTAATTCAACACACACTTGAAGCTGCCACAAATGAAGAGGGAGCTGAAAATGAAATTGTGTCTCTGTTTGATAGAAGACAAAATGAAAGCTTTTTTGAAATCATCTTTCTACAAATTGCTTTTCTATTTATACATAATTTCTCTCAAGCACTGCACAGGAAACATCCTGAGATGTCTACCATGAGAAAATGCGTAAGAAAGTGTGAAGCTATGTCTAATCATCAGTTGTACAGTACAGCATTTACATGCTTGCTGTAACAACACATCGCTAACCTCTGTCTTATTTTTTGTCTGTGACTAATGATTTGATGTGCAGTGTGTATCTAAATATTCTGGTCTGCTCAAGTCTGTCTGTTTGTGCTTTCAATTCCTGGGTATATACTGTATATTGTGGTGTTTTATGTTTATTATATGTCATAATCCTGTCGAAGTTCCAACCCAACATGGTGCTTTTGTCAGGATTAATATTTACCTGTCCTATTCCCTCTCCCACTGTCACATTGCGTGTTAAGTCGGCGGTTCTGAGGGAGTTCACCCAGACGACAAAGGTATGCGAGCAAAAGACAAAAAACAAAACAAAAAAATCGAATTACCTCAACGATTCATCTTTGTAAATGCATGATTCCATGATGGGTGAGTTGCATGTATGATATGATCTTCATCATTCATTGAAAGGTGTCATTCAGAATGGATGATATGACTTTCAGTGTCACAACAGATGCATTTCATTGTGACATTTTCAAACCCCTCATATGAATACTGTCTGCAGGCTGTTGCTAGAGGGCACTGTGGTTGATTGCCATCTGTTGACTGTAGCTTTTAATTTCAAGAAAAAAAATGCCACTTTTAAAGATGTATTCAAATGCAAAGTAACCTTGTACAATATGCTGGCACAGTTCAGTCTAAATAAATGAACTTGCTCTACAGGAATGGCATAATGTCTCCTAAAATCTATCTAATGCAACTTGCCACCTTGTCACATTAGATAGATTTTTGCACTTTCTAAGGACCCTTAAAAAGTGCAAATTTCATCAAGCTTTAACATAATTACATTGTAATTTTGATTACTTTTAAACTGCAAATGACGTGCATTTGGTATAAGTGGAAAGATTACCAGTAAATTATATCTGAGTACTTTCCTTTAATTTGGACCATGGTGTACTCTCTTAAATATTTTGACCTTTGTATTCCTGCTCAACTGTGAAGGTAACCAGCTAAAATGACAATTCTCAGTATCATTTAATATCTTATACATGGCAGACAAAAGCACTGGGCAAAAACCTTTAATCTATCTTTGAATTTAAGAGTTTTTAATCCCATTGCTAGAGGTATATAAAATCAAGCACCTGCAGTCTGCCTTTACAAAGACTGGAAGAGAAAGACCTACTGTAATACTGTATGGTACAACACTGTAACAAAAGAGTTCATGAAATTTCTTCAACTCTGCAGTAGACCATGTAAAGCTGCAGATTTACAAACCTCCTCTGGTGTTAACATCAGCATAAAAACTGCAACAGGAAATTGACGGCATGGTTTCCCGTGGCCAAGTAGCTCCAATAAGTGTAATATGTAAGTGGCCCAGGACTTTTGGGCCTATAATGTATTATTTCATTACTCAGTCTAAGGTATCAAATAAATAAATAAATAAAATAAGACTGATATTTTAATGCAAATCTCAAAATGTATACACTGTGACTAGTACAATGTTGTCTAGTGGCCTTTTCTACTCAGCAGACCAGACCAACTCTGACTCTTAAGAAACTTTGCGGTACCACAACAGCTAACAAGTTTTACATCGATAAGTACAATGAGTAACTCATTCAGCATTCAGAAGAGCTGAAAAAAACATCAATGTTAAACTGCTCAGCAGTATTTACTTATATTTTAGAGATATTTTAATATATTATAAATGCAACCCTAATAACTACACCAATTTTAAACTAAATTAAATCCAATTTTAAAAGTGTGCTCAGTTGTATTAGAATCATCCTCGCTAAGAAATCTTTCAATGACCTACATCTTAATTAATCCAATAATTGCATAAGAGATCCTTTCTTATAGTTTTTATATAAGTATATGTGTACTTATTTTGCATGTGAAACCAGACATTAATGACTCAATCTTCAGATCACGGGTGCCAGAATCGACCTGTCAAAGACTACAATGCAGCCCGCTGGACGGCTTTGGAAAATATGAAGCAGGCCAACATTTTTGGGCCTTTAACTGTATTGTTATACGTTTTACAGCTTTTCCTGATGATAAAGACCTCCCCCACAGCCATTCATAATACACCTAAGTAGTTAAGTAATAAATAAACAATTACATTTCAAAATAGTTGCCGTTTTTGGTTAAAAAGAAACACTGAGATGTGCTATTGAAATTGCTTTTTCACTAGATAAAACTTATGTAAAGCCATTTTCCTGTGAGACACAAGGGGATTTAACAATAAATCAACAAATAATTTGGAGGATTAGAGAGCATTTTCCAGGTTTTTTTTATTATTAGTTGGGGTTTTAAAAAACAAACAGAAACAAGAAACAAAAAAACACTCTCTAGAGTTTAACTACAATGGGAAAGTATCAAATAAAAAGAGTTCAGCACTAGTTACTTATCTACAAATGAAATAGAAAATACATTATTGAGTCTGGTCAGTCTAATCTGACAAAAAGGCTGAAACTGCACTGTTGAGAATACACACATCTGACAAAAATAAGAACAAACTGGAGAGTGAGCAGGTTTTGACAATCTACTTAAATAGACTCATTATTCATTCATATCATTCATTCTTTTGTACAGTTGTTTGCTGAGGAAAGCCAAGTGTATGAAACATCATTCAAATAACAAGAGCCTTATGAGACACAAAGACGCAAAAAGGGAAAAACATTCATTTAAAAAAAAAGAGAAGAAAAAAGAAATAAGATAAAAGGAGAAAGACATTAACAAGATAAATGCATTATCCTCCTGCATTAATTTGCAGGGTGCAAGGGTGCACGGTATAACTACTTAAGTTTTAAAAGTAGTCAGATTTTGTTTAAAAAAAATAAGGGGAATATCTTTCCTGAGTTTGTTTGTGAGCTTTTAAGTAAACACTAAGAGACAAAGAAACTAAGAATAGATGGTACATTGGGCCAGTAATAATCAACTACTAATTCATTCCAAAAAGAGGTTAATTGCAATGAACACGCAAATAACACACAAAAGGAAAATTTCTTCTGTAGCATCTGTGTTTGGTAGACAACTCAAACAAAACAGGGACACTTCCACTGCAACAGTAGTGCAACTTTTCAGTGACAGCAATAACATAAGATCAAAAAAACAAGATATCAGGGATGTGATGTTGAGAAAAGTAGATATAAGATAACTCAGATATAATATATATGTTTTACACTGCTTTTAATCAAGGACATCAGTCTTGTTAAATCTACTTCAGAATGACAGAACTGAATTAAACCTTTTCATACCATATTTATGTTAATTATTTTTAAATATTATCTGCAAACTGACCCATGATATCAGTGCTTGGCTTTCATGTCATTCTAATCACTGTCTTACTTTTAAAAGCTGATCAATCGTTTCATGGACACATGTTGTTTTTATTGTTGCATCATCCTAAAAATTCCACAGTGTGAACATTCAGCTTGCTAACAGCAGCAACACCAGTGTAATGTTATTACCACCATGCAGCATACAAACCATATATACTATTCAGTAACTCCTGCTGCAAGCAATTTAACTCCAGTGTGCTTCAGACTGCAAAATGCTGGGTGGGGCATTATGCTCTCACATTCTTTAAAAAATATATAAATATTCTGTAGCTAATATTCTGCCTATTACAGGTCTTTCATGCAAGGTGACAATAATTAAAGACCAGGGATCCCTGGGCCAACTTTTTCCTTGTGATCAGCATTCAGTGATGAAGTCTTCGATATTGCTGAGGGTTAGTTCATATCAGTACTCTAATAGTGCAGCACATGGATGTTGATCCATGTCTGATTCTGTTGACACATATTTTAAAATACCGAATGCATGAGCTAAACTTGACCTTTTTGTTCAGTTTTATCTGTTCTGGTACTCACAAATTTAGACTGAACTGTGTTAAGAATAATAAAACTAAAGCTGTAAGTATTTTAGTAAATTACAAATGTGTTTTTTTAAGAGTATGTATGCAATAAATTGAAATAGACTGAGAAGAAACAACTCTTAACCATAAGCATAACCTATTCCACATGACCAAAGCGCTGATGTTTATGCTAAAAGACTGATTTTATTATTATAATAGCACTAACTATGATCTTACTGGGCTTGCGACTCATAAATATGGCACATGCTAATATCACTAAACATGAAACACTCACTACTACAGTAACTTCAAAAGCCCATAGGTTTGTTAAATTGCTATAGGCAACTCTATCTTCTTTTACAAGGTTACTTAAAAAACCTAATTAAATATCTCAGTTATATATTCATTGTAAGTAAAAGTTTATGATTGTTCACCCTGCTGTTAATCTCTATGTACGGGGCTTTTATCCTACTTACACAGCACTAGGAATTGGATAAACTGTGGAAGCAAGTTCAACAAACCTTCAGCAATATCAAACTATCCCAGCTGATAGCTGACATATTTCATTCCCAGCTAAGCTGACTGTTAGAGTATTATTCCTTCACTTTAGAAAATAAGCACTTGCAGTTTATAAAGAAAAAATGGTAGATAATCTTATATAATTCAGCTTTTCTTAGCCATTTTGTCCTGCAGCAGTTGAAACCTGACCGTGTATTGTGCCATTTTAACATCAGAATATGCACCCTCTTCACACATACTTGATTTGTATGTTAGAATGTGATTGTGTTTGCAATTGACACTGACCTCTTTCCTGTTTTCTGGTCTGGGTTTTAAATTTGTATCTGAATACAGTCTTAGCCTTTCTTTAAACGTGCTGTTTTTTTTTCTATAAAAATATAATGACTTTTTATATACTTATAGAGTTGCTTTTTTAAAAAAATGTTTTAAGTGATCTATTATCCTCAGCCTGGATCACACAAATTTGTATATACCTGGTCTGCTTAGAAATATTAGGGTTGCCTAATTGCCTAATATGCCTTGATTTGGTTAGGCATCAGGAAGAAGTCAAAAGTGCCTGGTGTCATGATAACACAGTTTATGGAGGAACTTCCAGAGGGGATGACAACTCCAGATTTCACCCGCAAACCCATTGCTCTAACTATTCAAGAGGGTAAGTCTCATGTCATGTCTCAAAGGCTTCACAATACACAATATCCTATGCCCTACACAATGCCCTACCTCCACCCTGATTGGAGGATAACTGCACTGCCAACACTCATGGACATTACACTTTATTTATAAACCGTATTTCTATTTATACTATAATGCAACAAACATTCCTACCTCTTTAAACTGTATTTATTACAACCGTATTTATTATAGTTGCAACAACACCCCCCCACTTAATGTGCAATATCATCCCCCCCACACACTCAATGTGCAATATCACTGATCACACTGCACCTCTCAATGCACCAGCTCCTCAGATGACATGTATGTGTATGTATATATATGTAAGTGTGTATGTGGAAATATGTGTGTGTACGTATGTACGCATACATATGTGTATGTATATATATATACACATATATGTATGTATGTGCGTGTATGTATGTATGGGTGTATCCGTATGTTTGCAGGTGTATGTATAACTTGTACATATCTTTCTTGTGTAAATGCAAATTTGTCTGTGTCATTGTGTAAATACTTATCCGAGTCAGTCGCCACAGGAGTCAGCTCGTTGTGACATGTTAGTTGAGCTCTGTTAGCCAATGCAGCTAACAACCTAATGCTAACCGATTAAGCTAGCAACCTAATGCTAACCAAACCCTGAGGTCGACTAACAACCTCTAGCTAGTATGAAACTAACTCGGCTTTTGGCCTACTAAGAGGCTAATGCTAGCCATACACTGAAAGTAAAGGCTCGCTGTAACGTTGAGTTACGCAAACGTCAGCTTCCTTGTTAACTAAAACCAGGAGCTGCTGGAACAGCTCACCTTGACATGATTGCTGTTCCACAGTGCGTAACTATAAGTAGACTTCTTTCAAAGGACTTACTCAGCACAATCCAGACTGGAACCAGAAAACTGCACTCAGCAATGTACTCCTCTACAGGACGCCTGAGAACTGTTAAGCAGCTAACCAAGTTAGTCTGGATGTGCTGAGGAAGCTCAAAGTAAGAAGAAAGGGAGAATGAGTAAAGAGGGTCAGCTGTGTTAAAATGAGGGGGCGGCGTCCTGAGCATGGCTCGACAGGGCTGTCATAGACAGACGTGGTGTCATTGGAGCTTCTGTAGTTGGTCACACCAAGGCGATTCCCATAGTGAAACACAGAGCAAAGTTAGAAAAAGCACTTATTTTTACAGTCAAGATTAGTTTTACTTTATAAGACCTTTCAAGTGTTCAGGTGAAGTGTCTATATAAGGTTTGCTGAACCCGCCCAAAAAACAAACTTATTAGCAACATTAGCATGTTGTACTGCAGCATCCACCATTTCTACAAGCTTTTTGTTATGTCATATTTGAGCAGAAATACTGAATATCATGCTGTAAGTAAAAGTAATCGATGCTTGTACTAACACACAATGGAGAAATATCTTATTAAAAACACTTCATATTATATGATATTTTTTATGTAGTATTTTTAAATTTAATTTTGAAAGCTTCATTTTTTTAAATGATTTTACTGTTATATTGAAAAATATGTAGTGTTTGCTTTCCCATGTGAGAAAAATGGCATATCTTTTTCAGGGTAGTTCTTTGTAGCGAGCAGTGGTGTCTGGTGGGAAAAAAAAATCAGATGGTGCTGTGCTGTATCCACCCATTGTCCATGAGAGAAGTTCATGGGCTACAGTGTTGGCAGCTAAGACAAATAACAACAAGAACTGAAAACCACATAATGAATATGTTTTAAAACAATGTCTACAGCATTCTGGTTTCTGTTACATGGGCCTTAACAGTGTGGATATACTGACTTCATGCATGCCCACACTACTGCCTTTCTTCAAATAGCCCACAAAGCAGGCACCATCTCAATGCTAGCAAAAGCAGTTTACTCCGTGATGCGCATATATCTCATCCCAGTGCACTCTGGGAGATGATGTGGAACAAGATCCTCAGCACTCGAATACAAGAAGGTCGCG
Organism: Etia nguti; assembly: GCA_015106755.1. Taxonomy (NCBI): domain Eukaryota; kingdom Metazoa; phylum Chordata; class Actinopteri; order Cichliformes; family Cichlidae; genus Etia; species Etia nguti. The sequence goes on from VUQG01023056.1 coordinate 21,107, forward strand.
TTAGCTTGACAGTGATGTTTGCCATTGCAACTGCAATCTGTCAAATTTTTCAAACCCTGGCGCCTGCATCTTTTAGAGGCTGGGAAAAGACTAGGGTACTGGATACCCTACAAAAGACTTTGTGCTTCTACTGTAAATATGGAGTGATTTGTAGACTTTGTATATATTGTTTAACCCAGTCATTTGAGCACAGTACAACATCATTAGCTTATGTTCAACACTTACATCAAATTGTTCATTATGTTTATGTGTTCAGTTCAACTTCATGGTGTCTGCTGATAAATGTTCTGCGGTTCTCAGCACTATTCTTGCCAGCAGTACGTGGTACATTTATCCCCCCCCCATTTCTTTGTGAGGGCTTCAAAGCAAACTCAAATGAAACTGCAGTCCAGAAAGTGTAATAAAGCTCCACTTGCAAGGATGAATATTGCCTTTATATATCCACCACAATGTTTTGCTCTCTCATTCCACTTTCACGCTAGCTGCTGCTGAAATCAATCTGAGACTGTGAAAATACATAGAGTGGAATTGGGAAGCAGCAAGCCACATTGTATGTGTTGCTAAGCATGGAAAATATTTTCCAGGAATTTGTTGAAACCAACTCAATTCAAGCATGTACAGATAGGTGGTGGACTGTTAATCAGTTTTGTGTGATCAGATTAGACCTGCTTCTGGTGCCATTGTGCTTCTGGTGAACTGTGTCATGCTTCCCAAAAAAACGAGTGAAGATTATGTACTCCTTGTACTTATAAGGTTTAAGGCAAAGGGTGCATTTTCTTCAAAAATGCATTATTTGGGGGCAGATATGTTTTCACGCTGGCTTAGATTAGCCAGGAACTTCTGTTTGTGTGTGTGTGTGTGTGTGTGTGTGTAGGTGGGGGGTACACCACAATGGTGTGGCATGTGAGGACACTGAAAGATGTCGGTCATTAGAGAGAGCTCAGATTTGGCACCCACTACGCGGGGCAATGGTGCATACCTAACAGACGCAGTGCACCCTGGGACAAACTCTGAGCATCTCTACCAGCTACGCCATAAGGCCTTATGTGTGTGTTTGTGTTAGTGTACAGCTGTTCTTCTCAATAGCCTCCAGGCAGCTTTTAAACACTGTATGAATGCAGCACACAGTCAGGAGCTGCTGCTGGATTGCTTGTGTTGAAGTAGCTATATGTAAAAATAACACAAGACAACTTTCCGTGCATTTTATAGATGTCGAATCACTTAAAACATTATTAATCATCTATACTCCTAAAGTTCTCATTTAAGGTACAATTCAAAGAGTTTTATCAAGAAAATTCTAACAAAAATTCAGGACAAAAAAAACCTTTGGGGCCTGCGTTTGATGTGGTAGACTTTTGGTAAAAAAACAAAACAACAATAACTAAAAAGAATATATTCTGTAAGTATTATTTTTTACAGCAAAGCGATGTCTTTTTTGTGGATTCTGTCAAAACAAATTTACAGTCAGGTCTAGAAATATTTGCATATTGGCTTTTTTGTGTCTGTCTTGCGCCACAAAAATTGCAGCATAGACATTCATCATATATTCAAGAGGTTTACAAAAAGTTTAAAGAAAAATAACACATTATCCATTTGGGCGTTTTCATTGCATTTATTTATTTATTTAGATATTCCTTCCATTTTTCCCTTTTCTTATACAAAGGGACACTGGGAAAGCACAACAACCCTGAAACAATTAACATATTGTAGTTCACTTAATTATTTCCTTCATCCTCATTTTTATTTATAACAAAAAGATCTCCAGCAACCAATTCTGAATTAATAATAATAACTGTATTAATAATAATAATGCACTTTATGTCTGTTGTCACCACTGTCTAAAGTCTGTCTGTCTAAAAACAGACTTACAGGATTAGTATCCGTTTAGACATAACAGAACATTTATAGCTAAAAAATACCAGAATTTGTAACATTGTAGTGAAGCCCAACGCAAAACAGCCTTCAGGTATAGCTTATTAGTTACAGTGTGTTATTGTGTGTCTATCTCCTCTTTAATGGCCTTAGATATAAGGATTTTTACTTTCTAACCAAAAAAAATAATAAAAATCTCCATTTGGTTTGCCACTGCATTTTCAGCTTCTTACTGGGTGCTGTGCCATGTGCTAAAAGTTGAGGAGCCAAACAGCCACTGTGCACGATTAAACTGTTTCCAGCTAGCTGCTTAGCTGTTTCCTTTTAGCCCCTGCTCTCCTCTCACTATATGACTGAGTGGTCTGTCAAGGCTGTGGTTGCATGCATGTGTTTTCACATTCCTCCCCATTCGTTCAAAGTGTATTGATCGAATTTTGAGACATGTCCATGTAATGATTAATTCTCCATTCGCCTCCACTGATAGATTGGGTTACAGCAAGCGGGGCAGCAGGGAAAGTGCGGTAGCCAGCCAAGAGGAGTTTATGATCCCTGCCTTTTTAAAAGATCTTTAAAGATCTCTTTCACTAATGTGTGTTGGATTGGAATTTACAGTTTATTTACATTATCTATGTAAGTGTATGTGTGTGTGTGTTTTACAATCTCTGGCGAGTGTCTCTGTGCCACCAGACACAGGACTCAGACCAACATGCTTTTGAGGCAAGGAGGACAAGCGTGAAATTAATTGTTCCACTTCATCTCCGGCCAGCGCTCTTCTTTTGAGGGAACAATTTGTCGGCTGGCATACAAGGGAGAATATAAGAGGAGGAGGGCATAGCAATGGCTTGGCGTTTCCTGAGAGATCCTGTGATCCAGCAGTGATTTCCTGCTGTGGATTTCGGCTCACGCCTCTGTCCCCTACTTAAGTGTACAGAGTGTTTCACAGGGAGCAGAATGCAACATCCGTCAAGCTGCAATTGTTTCAAACAGTTTCTTAACCCCTCTCTCGTCTTCTCCCATTTCTTCAGACAGACACACTCAATAGTGGCTCAGTGACATGATGGTAACAAACAGAATTAACCACAACTATGTGACAGCCTGAGGTCCTTCCACTTCTCTTTTTCCTCTCCTCACCTCATCTCTACTTGTGTTCTCACCCCCTGTCTCCTCCTCCTCCCTGAGCCATGTTCACTGTAATTACAAACATGGCTTTGGGGAATCTGTGGCCCTTTAAGTTAAATGATGACAGTGCAAGACATCTGTTCTGGTGAAAATATTTTAGGAAAAAACATGCTCATACTTTCCCATTAAAGAACACACGCAACCACCTGAAAGCATAAACATGCCCAAAGTGCACTCCATCCCAAGGGAAATCAATTCCCAATTGCGTTTCTCTGTCCTGGGATTTAATTTAACAATTTACCAAGGTCTACGTCCGACAGGTTATTAAATCGCCTACGTTTCGAAATGTCCAAAAAGCAATGCAAATGTTTCATATCAGAGTTAAAATTTTATTTTTTGAGGGATGACATTGATATATTGGTAAATTCAGTCATACTCCAAAACACCAAAAACTCTTACATACAAAATATTTTTCAAGCATGGAATACATAAATAAGTTCATTATGCAGACACAGCGGTGTGTCTGCTCTTATATACAATATTATATATTGTACTTTTAGCCACTCAGCAATGTACCATTAAATATTAAGAGGAAAAAGGGTCCAGGCTAGTGAACGTGAACGTCAGTGCTGCATGTTTTGAAAATGCTTTCGAAAATGCATTTTACAATAAGAAAGGAAAAGTGGTTGTTAAACCTCAAGGATACACACATTGAATTTTGCTGACTAATAGCGAGTTTGAACACTGTTTACAAGAAAACTCCAAAAAGCTCCATAGATTAAGTTGCATTTTGCAGTACTAGCTGGTCTAGGTGGCACTAACTAGCAGAGTTTATTAGAAGACTTGGGGAGTTTTTCTGAACAACCTGAATGGAGGGTGTTAGCTGTTGATTTTGACATCTACTGGGATGACATTACGGACGAAAGAATAAATGAAACAACAGAACTAGTGTTTAAAATGATAGTAATGGCGCCTTGAGCTTCATGTACCCTTTTCTTATTTTCATGGCCTTTTTCAAACATCTCCACAGTTTTTTTGTTTGTTTTTTTAACCCAACTTTCTTTTTGCTCATTTTATTGGTTTAGTACATTCCAGACTGCAAATTGGACTCGCTGGTCTCTTTGTCCGTCACACACACGCAGACACACACACACGTGCTCAAACACAAGTATTCATGAGCTTCTCTGAGTCTCTTTTGTTCATCAAACCAGACTCATCCACTTGTAGGTAGACAAGCATGCAGAGGCTAACAAAACACACAAGGCTATTTTTTATGAATGAAAAAAATCAAATAGTGCGTGGCCAAATATAGACTTGTATTTCTGGGTAGTCCACTTCCCTTCTTAACACATGCTTCTGAATTCTTCTTTCTTTTTCTCATATGAATTTTTCTAGCTTTGTTAAAAGAAAATCATTATCTTTTTTTAGTTTTTTGGGGCCATGACATGCGTCATAACATTTAAGGTACAATCAGTAATTGGTAAAAATCGCATGTTCTTGCTAAAGTTTTGTTCATATATTCATGTCTCTCCACAGATGTTTTGAGTGTAAGCATTCATTTTTGTGCGAGTCTGTGTGTGTATGTGTAACAAAAGGGGGGGGGGGCATTCAAACAGCTGTGAGATTATGAGCGAGTTGGCGAAGTTAAAGTGGGCTCTGGTGACGCGTAAAATGAGCTGGGATTTGGGGGATTGGGGTTCAGTATTACTGTGGAATGAAGTTTTCCCCCTCATTAATCACTTCACCACAATGAAATGGCAATCATAGATACAGACACATCTAGTATCATGTCTTTCAACGCCTACAGTCTTTAAATGATGACCTCCAGGTGGACAGAAGCATTTTTAGTGTGACAGACGCCCTTTTTTACACATTTGATTTATCCGGTTCTCTTGGTATGTAGTTGTTTATGTCTACATGCAGGTTTGCACGTCTGTTTTTTAGGCTAAAGTGCAGCCTTGATGTAGGAGTTCTAGCAGAGTTTAGTACTAAACCTTTAGGTTCTTTGTTGTAACTTGTGTCTGTTGAAGGGAGAAAAGCAAAGCTAGTTGTACAGAACAATGAGGTATAACTGTGAGTGGTAGGACAACAATAAAGATTGAAAAATAGAGTAATAATTGTATGGAAAATGGAACATGTGTGTTGATTGCAAAAGGTTTATGCTGCTTGTAATAACATTGATTTCACTATTTTATTACATGTACTCTTGGGATTGCAAATAAGGTCATTATCTTTAGTTAGCTTAGGTGGCAGAGCAGGTCAGCCACTAACCAGAAGGTTAGTGGTTCGATCCCAGGCTGCTCCAGGTTGCATGCCAAATATCCTTGGGCAAGATACTAATCCCATGTTTGCCTACTGGTGGTGGTCAGAGGGCCCGGTGGCGCCAGTGTCCGGCAGCCTCGCCTCTGTCAGTGCGCCCCAGGGCAGCTGTGGCTACAATGTAGCTTGCCATCACCAGTGTGTGAATGTGTGTGTGAATGGGTGAATTAAAGCGCTATACAAATACAGGCCATTTACCATCTTTATTCACAAACTTGGTAGTTTATTCTTTCCAGAAGCCTTGAGAAAACAGAAAACTTTGTGCTCAAAGCAAGTCACACCATAATATGCAATTATCACTAGTTGATGTGCATCAATCCTAGTGGACATGAGCAGGTCCTCCAGCATTAACTTGTTGTGTTAGAACATAATGTGTTTTCACATAACTTAATTTAACTCTAGTAATGCTGGAGGACATAGTAACAACCCTGTAGTTGAAATGCCTTTTTGTCTGTCTAGGTTGAAGACATTACACTGAGCAAATACTCACCAACAAAGAAGCCCTGACTCCTCAGTTGTCTTTTCATTCATTGAACTGCTATCCTGCTTTAACTGATTTATTTCTGTTCTCCTGGGAAATGGTATTTCTGGATGTATGTCAGTTGGCTTCCTGCAATAATGATGTGATGTGAAGAGGATGGCTTCAGGCTAATTGGACCCAGTCTGCTCTGGCCCAGCCTTACTGAACATAGTGCTGCAGATTGCCTGTGGTAAGCTGAACCCTGTTAGATTCTCACTGACCACACTAACATGATCACGAGTGCATAAACGCTTTAGTTCAGGCCGTGGGCTCTCTGTGTCTGCCCCACACCTCGATGAAGTGTGTAATATCTCTCACTTCTGGCCATTTTCATTGTTGTGGGTTTAGTGGAGCTGTAGATGAAAATATATGACTGTTAATGGAAAAGTCTTAGGATATGTCTTTTTATTTCAGAGAGGAGGTAGGTGCAGAAGAAAGGAAAAGCAGGAGATGCTCAAGGTATAGGAAAAAGAAGAATCTGTAGGAGAGGCAGTAAAGCGAAAGGGAGGAAATTGGCAAAGAAACTTGTCAAGCCAGTTCAGGTGTGAGCTGCCACTGACCTGTCAGCTTTAACAGCCCACCAGAGTCTGCCAGGAATCAGGATTGGCTTAAAACCTTGAATCTCTGTCCCTCAGCCATACTGCACTTGTCAGTCAGCCAGTGGGATTATTGCACTGATTTTCATATGGTTTTGGTCGCTGTGATTTGGATTCTGAGTCATCAGCCAGTCACTTTGATTGGACACAGACTATGTTATTTGAGGCTACAATTAATTAGCTGTGCTGTTGAGTTAGGGACTAAGGTTTGCGTGAGGAAATGCAAAATGTGATTGTTGTAATTGTCAGGTAATTGTTAGTCCTGAAGAAAAAAAATGTCTAAACAGACATTAAAATAATGTAATTAGGTACACCTTCATTGCTTTGTGGGATTGCTTGGTTGCTTTATTTATGTCCTTTTTGCTTTCTTGCTATGCCACCGTGGCAGTCAAACAGAAGCTATTTTGGTTAGCTCCACTAGGACATTTGAAGAGAATTTTGAAATTTGAAACTTTCTGGCTGTAGCGTGCAAATTAATTTGGCAGTGAAGGCACCATTTCAGCAGCATTTCAAAGACACGCAGAATATTCAGTGTGACTGTGAACAGAGTGTTGATGCTATGAAATGGAGATTAAGATGAAACGCTGGCTGCTTCCCTTTATGAGCCTGATACATCCCAGAATTCTTGCTATCAGTAGCCCTTCATTGTTCACGTTCTGCTTTGCTCAACCCATCTTAAAATCTCTCTCCTTCCTTACTAGTAATAGTAGAACCTTTTGTTTGGAACAGGAGGGTTGCCTGCTGAAGTCAGACACTCATCTCCTGAAAAAGTACCTTAATGAATTTGACCCTCTTCTAATTTTTTTTTCCACTATCACTGCTACCATTCATCAGGTGGTTTTTCCAGCATCATATAATATTATACAATCAGACTTCCTCTTTGCACTCCTTGTGCCAAGTTGCTCGCAATGAGGAATGTAGGAAATTAGTGGATTTATGCTTAATATATAACCCTTTAGTGCACAAGTCACTATGCCCTCTATTTAGTTATTTTAACTTAGCCTGCTATTTGTGTCCACTTGCAACAAATAGCATTTCACCCTCCCACAAATTTTCGCTTAAGTATTACCTTTCTGTGATTTTTCTGCTCATCCATCATCCTATTCCTATACTTTCTAACTTCAATCTTTAATATCTTGCTGCCATCTCTTTATTTCTAATCCTAGCTGTATGTGCATCTCTTGAATCGTTCTACACTACATACAGACATTCTTAGATCCTTGTTACTCTCCATCTTTCTGGCTATTTCTCTTAATCTGATCTGCCTTTTTTTTCCAAAGCCACCTTGTGGAATTCTCTGTAGCACGTCTGGCCTTTCCCTTCCCCTTCCCCTCACCAGTAATAACCAGTATTGTTAACACTTTCAAAGGGAATGCCCTCAAATGCTCTGTGCCCTACCATCACAGGCTTCCAGCAGGTTTGTATCCTTGCTGACTGCACAGCTCCATTAAGTCTCAAGTCAAGTTCTCAGCCTCATCCATGTGCTCTTTGAGATCTTGCATTGTTAACACAGGGATTATGTATGGTCCAAGCCACGGTGAAATTGTCTTTGCCTGGAACTTCAGTTTCTTGCCCAGGTTCATGTCTGGATGCCAGTCACTGACTGTGACTGATGCCAGTCACAACCATCTCACCCTCAACGTCGCAAAGACAAAGGAGATGATAGTGGGCTTCCGGAGGTGCAGAGAAGTACACACCCCCATCACCATCAACGGCGCTGCTGTGGAGAGAGTGAGCAGCTTCCGGTTCCTTGGTGTACATCTGGCTGAGGATCTTACGTGGTCAGGACACATAAATAAAACAGTGAAGAAGGGGCAGCAGCGCCTCTTCTTTCTCAGGAGACTGAAGAGATTCGGCATGAGCCCCCGCATCCTCAGGACCTTCTATCGCTGTGCCATTGAGAGCATCCTCACAGGATGCATCACCACCTGGTACGGCAACAGCACCGCTTACAACCGCAAAGCTCTCCAGAGAGTGGTGCGGTGTGCGGAAAGGATAATTGGAGGTGAGCTTCCCTCCCTCCAGGACATCTACAGGAAGCGGTGCCTGAGGAAAGCGGGG